>PVJX010012028.1:0-51618 GCA_004027295.1 Dolichotis patagonum | reverse complement strand
GATTCTATCTGTGTGCTTTGTTCCTCTAATTTTTTAGCTGTGTTTTCACTAGATGCGTTCACTATTTCTTTCACTGTTTTTATCAATTCTTCTTTTACCTGGGCAAGTATTTCTGGTTTGAATTTCTCCATAGCTTTCCCTATTTGCATATTTATTTCATTTGATATCATTTCAGACATTTCAGGTGTATGGCTTCTTTCTTCTTCTATGTACCTGGCTTCTAAGCTTTCTTGGGGAGGGCTAGGGCTTTGAGCCTGCCTTTTGGTCTTTCCTTTTGTCATTTTTCTATATTTCCTTACTTTGAGCGGTGTTCCAAAGCTTTCTTTGCATGTGTGGCGAATTACCTCTTACACCCTCAGTTCTTGGAGGGACAGTGGCTCCCCCACAAGCTCTTGGCCTCCTCACAGGGTCCTAACTCTCCTCTGTGGGCTCCTGGCTCTCTAATTTGTAAGGGAATGCTGGGTGTGGTCAGCTCAGAGCCTGTGGAATCTCAGGCAGGCCAGGCCACCGTGCTTTGTCCCAGGCAGGTCTCCAGGCAGTTCCCTGCAAGTGAAGGGTGGGGCTACAGGCCCCAAAGAGTCAGGCCAAAATGCTGGTTTCTGCAAGGTTCCTGGTCCCAAACAGACCTGGCCAAGATGCCAGTCTCCACAATATCCCCAATCCAAACAGCCCGGGCCACTCTGTGGGTCCGAGAGGTTCCGGTCCCAAGCAGACAGGCCGTGATGCTGGTCTCTGGGAGACTTCCTGGGGGTGAAGGGTGGGGCTACGGGCCCAAACAGACCTGGCCCAGATGCCGGTCTCTGGGCAGTTCCCTGTGGATGAAGGGCGGGCCTACCAGTCCCAAACAGTCGCGGCGAGATGCAGGTCTGCGCAGACTTTCGGTCCAAACAGCCCGGGCCACTCTGTGGGTCCCAGAGGTTCGGGTCCCAAACAGACAGGCCTCTCTCCTTTTTTTATGTCCCTCCATTCTTTCATCTGTGTCTTCTTGAGAGGTACTTAGCATTTCTTTTATTATTTCTCTTATATCTTCCTTTACTTATATTAGAATTTCTGTTTTGAGTTTTTTTATAATGTCATGGAGATAATTCATTATGTCAGATGCTGCTTTTTCAGACACCACAGGTGTGCAGCCCCCCATCTCTTCTGTGTTTACCTCCCTTGGGCCAGTAGTGTTTGTCTTAGGGGCTGGGGATTTCCTTTTGTTTCTTCCTCTTGTCGTGTTTCTGGTTTCCTCCAGACAAGTGGACATTGGGGGTCCCCAGCACGTCCTGTATTAGCCACGATTATTCTGAAGGGTGCTGGCTAGGGATTGCTGCCCTCCCCAGTCTGCTGGTGACCTCTGGACTACAAGCAGGGGTGGCACAAGTCGCCCCTCCCTTCTGAGCTGGTCAAACTCTGGGAGTCTTCACCATGTTAGTCTGTGCTGTGTGGATGGGCTGGTTAGGGATAGCTGCAGGGAAACCTCCTCCTTGTCTATTGCATCACACACGGGAGCGGTCCAATCAATTCTCACCAGTCTGCTCTGCACTAGGAGTGGCTGACTGAAGCCGCTGCAGTTCTGGTTCCGGGCTTATCCTACCTGTCTCCAAAATGTCGCCTGGACAGTTGCCCACCCCCACAGGAGGACTGAGTTCCACACATGCACTGTGAGCTGGTGCAGATCTCTGGTCTGCTGCTCCTCTGTGGCCGTGTCCTCCCACTGAGGCCCCCGGGCTTGTCAACTCCCAACTTCATGTGACCGTGTGTCTTGGATTCCAATGGCGTTTCGCACGCAGTGGGATTGGCTTCAGTGAGAGCACGTCTGGCTACAGCCTTCTGTCCATGTTTTTCTTTTCTTTTTCTTTTTAAATTTTTCTTCACTTTAGTTTCTTCCTGGGTTGAGAAGATCCATCTCCTTCTCTCTGGTCTTCTCTAGGATGCTATATTCCATCTGAACTATTTCTCTCAGAGAGGGTTTTTACTTTGCTGCTTATTGATCTGCCGTTTTCCTAAACTAAGTTGTTTTCAAAAGCCAGTTTAAAATTACTCTCTTTTTAAAATTTTATTTAAAGTGAAAAAAAAACCAAACCAAACAAAACAGTATATAAAGGGTAGCAGCAATACAGAATTCCAAGGAAAAAAGGAAAAGAACCAAAAAAAAAAAAAAAACTAAAGAAATCATTACTTGAAAAATTACATACTGACATCTTGTAAATAGTTGTTCAAATTACAAAATTAAAACATGCAAAGTAGACATTCAAAGAGTGAGACTTAACAGTTCTGCTCCATGATCTGACAAAAACAGCATTATGGTCATCCATCTTACACACTCAAACATACATGCAATTATATCAAAAGGGTAAAATTAAACACAACAAACAGAACAAAATGGGTCACAAGAAAGCAATGTAAGAGACATAAATTTCAAAGCTAGACAATCGGAGATATTCACTCTCGATCATATTGACTCTTATTTTCTTCCAAATAGTTGTCCATATTGTCACATACAGGGAATTCACATGAAACAACATAGTATGGAACTGATCTGAACAGGACAAGGAGAGCGTTTCAGGTCTTCAAGACCAGACAATGGGGAAGCCAAGAATGGCCGTCATAGTGTCTCTCATTCTCTTCAAAACAGCTGTCCATACCTTCATGTGTATTGAACTTAAACAAAACAAAACAAGCTAAAATCACTTTGAACAAAGAATGATAGTATTGCTGGATTTCACATCATGACATTACGGAATCAGCACTGGGTACTGTAGTGTCTCTTTTTCTTCAAAGTAGTTGTTCATTTCAACATGCATTATATAGTTGGTTCTCGTAAACTGTTTATAAGCTCTACACATGCATGAGTCTCTACATGTATATCCTTTCTGTATTAGAGGGAAAAACAAAACAAAGCAAGACAAAACAAAACAATTCCTAGAAAAGCATGAAGCAAAAAGTCATATAAAACCACAATACAAGGTGATCTACAATGGTTACCATGATGTCTCAGCAGTGTATAACAACATTAATAAAAATGAAGCATTGGAGACATTATAAGACTTCAAAAGCAGGCAATAATCAAACCAGAGTGGGTATCTTAGTGAATCTTGTTATCTTCAGTGTAGTTGCCTATACTCTTAGACTTGATGCTATCAATCATAACAGATTTGAATAAAATCAGTCAATACAAAACAGCAATCTAACAAACCAGATTCAAATAAGATCAGTCATAATAAGACAGTATAAGTTATACAGGGCTTCAGATTAAGTTGATAGGAAATTAAGGATGATTACCATAATATGTCCTCTTATTTTTGGGATAGCTGACTGTGTCTTTAAGTCTAGTGTAAGTAAATAAACTGGAACAGCATATAATCCATCTAATCAGAGTGGTGAAAATAATGTAGATTTTAAATCTTGTTACCCCATTAACAGTATCCTCTGCCTTCATTTTTTGCCAGTTCCTCCCTTTTCACTCCCATAGGGTGCACTGCTTATTTTGGGTCCCACTGCCTCTCTATATAGAGCATCTCAATGGACCCTATCTCCTGATCTACTCTGTCTGTGTTTCTCTCTGTTAGTGTTTCGAGGCCCTCTGTACTAGAAATTACAGCCAATCTTCTCTACCTTATTTCTGTTATTCTATTTTTCTGCCATTGGTTGTCTTTTTGTCTCTTCCACTCCACTGTCTGCCCCATTCACTGAGGTCTCTCTGCCACTGTTCCTGAAATGCTCATATTCTTTTTCTCTCTCTCTCTAAAATGTCCTTCAGTATTTTTTGTAGGGTTGGATTGGTGGTCACAAATTCCCCCAGTTCCTCTTTGTCATGGAAGCATCTTGTTTCTCCATTAATTTCTAGAGAGAGTTTTGCAGGATACATCAATCTGGGCTGGAGGTTGTTCTCCTTCAGTGCTTGAATTACTTCACTCCAAGCTCTTCTTGACTTGATGGTCTGTGTCGAGAAATCTGCTGTGATTTCTCAGCAACCCTAATGGGTGATGGGTTTTCCTTTATAGGTGATCTGTTTCTTTTCTCCGATGGCTTTTAATATTCTGTTCTTATTGAATTTCTGGGATCTTGATTATTATGTGTCTGGGTATAGCTCTGTTTTGCTTGTAGGTGGCTGGAGTTTTGCATGCTTCATATGTCTGCATATCATTTCCTTTTTTATGTTTGGGAAGTTTTCCTTAATAATTTCTGTGAATAGCCTTTGCAGTTCTTCTGTTTTGACTCCTGCTTCTTCATTCACATGCTTTATTCTTTGTTCGGTTTGGGTTTTTTTTGGTACTGGGGATCGAACTTGCAACTTTGAGCTTGCTAGGCAGGTGCTTATGCCACCGAGCTAAATCCCCAGTCCCACATGCTTTATTCTTAAGTTATAGATCCTCTTGTCGTCTTCTAGCCTTTGTATTGTTACTGCCTGCTTCCTTGTTATTTTTAAGAGATCTTCCCTTTTGTGATCACACATTGCAAACTTATGTTCAATTTTTGATAGTCTATCTTTAGTTTCTTTCAAGCAGTTTTGCCAACTTTCTATGGAGTCTTTAGTTTCCTGGTAGTCTCTTTGAATCTACTTCATGAATTCTGGGTTTGCTTTATATTCTTCATTGAATGTTTCTCTCTTTTTGTGTTCCTCCATTCTTCTGTCTGTGTCTTCTTGAGAGATGCCCAGCCTTTCTTTTATTAATCTACTTATCTCTTGTTTAACTTGAATTAATGTTTCAGTTTTGATCTCGTTTACGAGGTCCCAAAGATATCTCTTTATGTCCTCTGACGCTGTGTTTGATGTTGCATGTTTGCTGCCCTCAATCTCTTTTATATTTACCTCTCCTGGATCAATATTCTCAGGGTTGGGGGCTGGGGGCTTTTTCTTATTTCTCTCTCATCATGTTTTTGGTTCCTTCCATACAAGTGTATAGTGTAGTTCCCAGCCCCTTTTCTTGTTGGTTATGGTTCTTCTGGAGCACACAGGCTAGGGGCTTCTGCCCTCTGCAGTCTGCTATCAGAGAGTGAAGTGCAAGCAAGGGCAGTATACACTGGCTCCTCCCTTCCGGGTCAGTCAACCTCGCGGGCCTTTACTGCGTCAGTGGGCACCATGCTCAGGGAATTAATTTGTGACGAACCACTGGGTCCCAGCCCAGTCCAAGCAGATCCCTCCAATCTGCTCTGCGAGGGGAGCAACCAACTGAAGCCGCTTCCTTACAGAGTTAGGACTGTCCTACCCAACTCAAATATGTTGTCCAGTTGGTTGCCCCTTTCCCGTGGGAGGGTCTTATTCCCATCACTCACCGCGTGTTGATGCTGCTCCGTGAGAACTGCTGGGTTCCGCAACCTCTGACCTCAGCTCGGCTGCAGCACGAATTCACGGTGCCTCTGGGTGGGTTCCGTGCAGGGCTGTTCAGCTCCACGCTCCAGCCGCCCAAGCCAGTCGTATGGGTGTGGGTTTGGTCGCTCAAGTTGATCTCAGGCACGAATTCAGGCGGGTCGGTGAGAGTGCTGTGCTTGCTGATCTTAGCTTCTCTAATGGTAGGCCCCGGGACTTCATATTCGAGTAGTTTCTTTGACTTGGGTTTCTTCCTGGGTTGAGGGAATCCGTCTCCCTCTGTTTGGGTCTCTCCAGGGCGTTCTATTCTGGCATTTGAGCTGTCTCTCTCAGAGAGGCTCCATATCCTGCTACCTCTAGGTCCACCATCTTTTTCCAGTCTAAAATTACTCTTTTAATTACATGCCTTGCCTGGTAGATTCATTCTTTTGGGGTTCATGGAGTTGTAGTCCTTGTTATTTCTTTTTAGAATGTCCTTCAGAACATTTTGTAGTGCTGGTTTGGTGGTCATGAATTTCTTTAGGTGTACTTTTTTGTGGAAGTGTCTTATTTCTTCATCAATTTTGAAAGTTGTTTGCAGGGTACATCATTCTGGGTCCTTCTGTTCTCTGTTTTTTTTTTTTTTTGTCCCTTCCTTTCTTTCCCTTTTCCCCTCCCTTATTTTCCTTCTTATTTGCACATTTGGTTTCCATTTCCCAATATTTATTATACATTTTGGTCCTTATTTACCCTTTTGGTTTCTCACACCAGAGAAACAGTGCAATATTTACATGTGTGTCTGATTTATTTCATTTAAGAGTGTGGTTTCAGGGTATATCCAGTTACCCAGAAATATCTTAAGCTTATCCTTATTTCTTTTTCTTTTTTTCTTATTTTAAAGGGAATAAGACAGAACAATAAAACAAAACAGAACAAAACAGTGATGAGATGGTAGGAAATCCACAATAGTTACTATATTGCATATTGTTATCCTCTAAATAGTTGCTGAGATTACTGATTTTAGGCCTGCAAAGTCAATCAAACAATACAAGTGTTAGGTTACTTCTTTACTTCCATTGTTATCTCAGTCTGTGTTCCTCCAAATCAGCTGACTGGCTCATGGAGGGTGAGGGTAAGGGTTAGGGTTAGGGATGGCCTCCTTCCTGGTTCTCCCCAGTCAGCAAGGCCACTGCTAGTGCAGGGTGGTGGCGGGCAGCCACATACCTTCCTTCTTGGTTCTCCCAGCCAGCATGGCTGCCTGCTTATCCCCACTTATGGCAGAGTAGTATTCCATTGTATTAAAAAAAATCCCCTCCACATCTTTATCCATTCATCAATTGATGGGCAGTTAGGCTATTTCTAAGATTTAGCTACTATAAGCTGTACCACTATATAAACATGGGTATGTGTATATTACTGTGGTATGATGCTTTAAATTCCTTTGGGAAGATAGCAAAAAGCAGAATAGCTGGGTGAAATGGAACCTGTAGTTTTAGTCTTTTGAGGAGTCTCCACACTGATTTCGACAGTGGTTGCACCAGTCTACACTCCCACCAACAGTGAAGCAGGGATCCTTTTCCCCCACAGGCCCTCCAGCATTTGTTGTTGGTTGATTTCTTGTCTTTTTTTTTTTTTTGGTACAGGGGATCGAACTCACAACCTCACGCTTGCTAGGCAGGCGCTTAAGCCACTGAGCTAAATCCCCAGCCCTGTTGGTTGATTTTTTGACAATAGACATTTTATTTCTGGAGTGAGATGGAATCTCAGTGTTTTAATTTGTATCTTTCACATGCAACATTACTCTTTTAGAAAAGTGTATAAGAAAGATTTGTAGCTTCCTGAGGGTTGTATTGTAACTTCTATGAATTCAAGAAAAAATTCAATATTCAGTAAGATTTTTTTTTTTGGTATTGGGATGAAACTTAAGACCTTGTGCTTGTCAGGCAGGCGCTTATGCTGCTGAGCTAAATCCCCAGCCCTCAGTAAGATTTCTTAATGTCTTTGACTAAGTCAGGACAACATACTGACCATGCTGTGAATAATGCTTGTAGAATGAAGTAACAGTTATTTTTCACACAAGTTTCTTCTTCTTTCAACATTGTTTGGTTTGGTTTGGGTTTGGTATTTTTTTTTTTCTTTTTTGAGATAGGGTTTCACTGTGTAATTCAGGCCAGCCTCCAACTCCTCACTATTTAGTAGTCCAGATTGGCCTCAAACTTGCAGTGATCCTCCTGCCTCAGCCTCCCCAGTGCTGGGATTATAAGTGTGCACCACTACACTAGTCCCAGTATCATTCTTTGAAGCATAAGCTCTGAATTATACATTTAGGAAGTTTTTATTTAATGCATAACCCCAAATTTATATATATTTGTATTTATGTAATATGTTATTTGTAATAGCTGTTACTACCATTTATTTAGACACAAGCCCATTTTTAATTTTACAGTTAAATTTATGAGTTTATGCATTTAACATTTTCCATCATAAATGCCTAAGAATCAGGATAAGGAGTATAGGGTCATTTATAGTAAGTGTATCATCTGTGTTAGTGTGAGTTAATAAAGATACATATTACATGATATCTATACATACATGGGTTTTTATATTACAGACAAGCATGGTTTATAAATAATATATATGGCTGAGTTAATAGTTTTTTATTTGTAGTTGTGTAACAGGCTAGTGTTAAATTACTAGATCATTGCCATTTCTTAGAAATACAGTGTATAGATGAAAATATGGGAATTAAAATCTTAAAGTGTTCTCCTGGCTGACTAATTTAGTATTTGGGTAAGTTCATTTGATTATTTAACTACTCATTCCAAAGATAATTATTAAGATTTTTACTGAGTAGGAGTTGTTAGCATGAAAATACAAGCCAATTAACATCCATACCTTCCACTCATAGTGAGGAACAAAGACAAACAACTTGTTACAACTAAGCATAGTAAATGTTACAGTGAGAAATAGAGGCACTAACATTGCCTTTGTTGCATTTACCACAGTTGTGATTAATTGGCTAATGATGTAATTAGTTGTTTAATGTCTCTCTCTCTGGTCCTGTACTTAGCCATGTAAGTACAAGGTCCTCTCTTCACTGTGGTGTTCCCAGCACCTTTTAGAGTCCTTGTTTCTAGATGACACTTGATAAATATTTACTGAAAAATGAAAGCAAGGCATAGAATATGGAAGAAGTGCCATTTGAGTAAGGATTTACTTAAAGATAGACAGTAGCTAGGCAGACAGAGAAAGGAGATAGGCCCCTTCCCTCCAGGCTGGGAGGTAAGAGAGAGAGTTCACTGGGCAAAGCAAGCATGGTCCTTCTGTCTGACTCAATTTCCGCATCTTTTGCGAAGGGTAAAAATAATGCCTGACCTGACCAGCCCTGTCCACATGGCACACACTAACGTGGTGAAGACTCCCAGAGTTTGACCAGCTCAGAAGGGAGGAGCAGCCTGCCTTGCCCCTGCTTGTACTTCAGTGGCCATCAGCAGACTGGGGAGGGCAGCAATCCCTAGCCAGCACCCTTCAGAGTAATTGTGGCTATGCAGGAAGTGCTGGGGACCCCCAATGTCCACTTGTTTGGAGGAAACCCCCAGCCCCTAACACAAACACTACTGGCCCAGGCGAGGTAAACACAGAAGAGATGGGGGATTGCATACCTGTGGTGTCTGAAAAAGCAGCATCTGACATAATGAATTATCTTCATGACATAAAAAAACTCAAAACAGAAATTCTAATACAAGTAAAGGAAGATATAAGAAAAATAATAAAAGAAATGCTAAGTACCTCTCAAGAAGACACAGATGAAAGAATGGAGGGACATAGAAAAAGGAGAGAAACCTTTGATGAAGAATATAGAAAAATCTAGAATACATGAAACATTGAAAGAGACTACCAGGAAATTAAAAACTCCATTGAAATCAGGCAAAACTGCTTGAAAGAAATTAAAAATAGCCTATCAGACCTTGAAGATAGGTTTGCAATGTGTGATTGTGAAAGGAAAGATCTCTTAAAAATAACAGGGAACTAGGAAGTAACAATACAAAGGCTAGAAGATGAGAAGAGAATCTATAACTTAAGAATAAAAAATGTGGGCCGGGGGTTTAGCTCAGCAGTGTAAGTCCCTGCTTGGCAAGCACGAGGTCATGAGTTCGATCCCCGGAAAAAAAAAAAAAAAAAAAAAAAGAATAAAAAATGTGAGTGAAGAGACAGGGGTAAACACAAATGAAATACAAAGGCTACTTATAGAAATAATTAAAGAAAACTTCCCAAGCACAGGAAAAGGAAATGATATTCAGATATATGAGGCATACAGAACTCCAGCCAGCTATAACCAAAATAGAGCTACACCCAGACATACAATAATCAAGATCCCAGAAATTCAACACAAGAACAGAATATTAAAAGCTGTCAGAGAAAAGAAACAGATCACCTCTAAAGGAAAACCCATCAAAATCACAACAGACTTCTCAACACAAACCATCAAATCAAGAAGAGCTTGGGGTGAAGTATTCCAAACCCTGAAAGAAAATAACCTCCAACCCAGGCTGATGTACCCTGCAAAACTATCTCTCAAAATTAATGGAGAAATAAGCTGCTTCCATGACAAAGAGGAACTGGGGGAGTTTCTGACCACCAATCCAACCCTACAAAAAATACTGAAGGACATTCTAGAGAGAGAGAAAAAAGACCATGGTTTCAGGAACAGCGGCAGAGGGGACTCACTGAATGGGGCAGACAGTGGAGTGAAGGGGAATAATAGACAATCAATGGCAGAAAAATAGCACGGCAGAGATGAGACAGAGAAGATTGGCCATAATCACACATATAGATGGCCTGGATACAGTAATAAAAAGAAACACAGACAGAGTGGATCAGGAGATAGGGTCCATCAAGATGCTCTATATAAGAAATATAATTAAGCTGAAAGAAGGTTTATATACTGAACGTCAAAGATGAGAAAACAATGCTCTATGTGACAGGGAACCAGAAAAAGGTGGGGGTAGCTCACCCATCAGCTGCAGATAGGTTGGAAAGACATAACACTTTTATACAATGGAAAACTACTCAGCTATAAAGAAAGAAAACCTTGAGGCTCTTGTAGGTAAATGGATATAACTTGAGACCAAGCTCGGGGGTAAAAAGGTTCAGAACCACTTAGGTAAATAGTGGGCTGCCTCCTTGATCTAAAAACTAAAGGAGTTAGTGGAACACAAAATGTGCAGTGTACCCTGGGAAAGAGAAAGGGGAGGAATTGTCTAAATAGGGAAGGTAGAGGACATTGTTATCTTGTATCATGATTTGAAACCCATATTGTTTTCATCGCTCTGTTTAGTTTGGTTATATTCTGTTCCAGTTTGTCTACTTGTACTAGATTTGAGGGCATGGACAGCTATCCCCAAAATAGTAGGATATACTATATTAACCATTTTTAATTTCCTAGTAATTCAATCTGAAACCCGGTGTTGCTTTCACTGCCTTGTTTTGACTGATTTTGTTTGAATCTGTCTTGTTAGATCGCCGTCATGTCTTGACTGATTTTATTCAAATCTGTTATATTTGATAGTATCAAAGCTGACAGTATAGGCAACTACTCTGAAGACAGTAAGATTCACAATGACATCCATTCTGTCTTGACTATTACCCTCTTTTGAAATCCTATAATGTCTGCAATGCTTTGTTTTTTATTGATTTTGTTCTGTACTGCTATGTTCAATTTTATTGTGCCTGATGATATGGGCAATTCTATTGAAGATAATAAGATAATAAATCATGGTAACCATTGTAGATCACCTTGTATGGTGGTTTTAAATTATGTACTGTGTCCATCCTTTTTTTTGAATGACTCCATTTTGTTTTGTTTTCTCATTTGGTTTTATTCTTTTCAAAATAAAAAAAATTAAAAAAAATAATGCCTAGCTCAGAATTGGTAAAAATTAAATGAAAGTAGATATTTATATTTAAGTGCTTTATCAGGTCTAAAGTTGCCTAAGAATATTATTTAGGTAGAGAATTTTATTCCTGTGATTACAAAATAGAATTTAGAGAGAGGTCTGGAGTTACCATTCTGAATGACCTCCCTCATACTTTGGAAGAAAAATATCTTTAGTACTCAGTAAAAAAAAGAAAAAAAATAACTGATATTTAAAAAATTAACCCCAGCCATTTCATTTCTGTGTTCCAGGCAGTGCTCTTGTTCAGGTAATGTCCAAATCTTGGACCACTATTGCTAAACCCACTAAAGCCACTTGGCAAAATCAGCACAAGTCAGGCCTCGTGTGGAGGGTTGTGTTCAGTCGTGAGCATTGTGATTTAACAGAGATGCTGAAGAAGTCAAATTCACATAGATGAAAGTTGTCAGTGTGGTGAAAGATCTAGGGACTGTATCCTATTGGATATTGTGGAGCAAAGAGGACAATTGTGTTTGAAAAAGGTAAAAAAGGAATGTTGGAATTCAGTGTTTCAGTTTGTTGTTTCCTGTAATAAAATTATACACCCACATACTTGCATGGCCTTGTGGTGGTCAAAATGTACTTTCCTGCCACCTGACTTTGAGCAGCGTCCTGTGACTTAACTTGGTCAGTGGACATGATAACAGTCAGAGGCCTAGAAAAGCACTTGAAAGGTTGGAGCTGCACGCGTTCCTGCACCTGGGTCTCATGGCGTGAGAAAAACTCGCCCTGGGTAGTTGATGTCCACTTATCCTGGACCCTGAATGAACACGCAGAGGGCACGCTCAGTCTGGCCTGTGGGGAGGAGCCAAACCCAGCATCTGCAGCGGGGCTGGCAGCAGAGCCCAACCTTCATTAGCCAGGTGCAGTCAGTGTAAGAAAAAGCCCATGTTACTGTTAAACCCAATCAACTCCTTTTCTCAGTCATCTTTGTTCGTGTTTTGTTTTGTTAGACAGTCTTCCTCTGGAGTCCAGGCTGGCCTTGAATTTGCTGTCCTCCTGTGTCATCCTCTCCATGTGCTAGAATTACACGCATACTCTACCACACTTGGCAGTTTATTAAAGGTTTAAAGAAACTTTTTTTTTAAAGACAGTACTAAAAATCCTGCCATAGAGATAAACCAGGAAAAAACCCCCAAAAGGACAACTTGTGATAAAATTATTTCAGAAAGTTCAGTGTTAGTGACAAGATAGATTCTACATCTTTACATTAATGAATGAAATTATTTGGTAAGATTCATTTTTTTTTTTTATTTAGTAGGAATTCATTCAGCATTCACTATGGCCTAGCATATACTAACCTAGGTTTTTTTTTTTAGGAAACTTTTTTTTTGTACCAGAGATCCAACTCATGACCTAGCACTTGCCAGGCAGGCACTAATGCCGCTGAGCTAAATCCCCGGCTGAAACCTTTATTTTATTTTATTTTTTTTTTTAGCTCAAACGACAAACATTCCTTTATTTGCTACCATTGTATAAAACTGGTAACATTAGCAACAAAACAAGTCTCTTCTTGAGTTGATGCCAGAGGCAGTTACTCTTCCAGTGTTAAGTAAAGCAGTATACAGCATCAGTATTGAATGTTAAATATAAAGTCTAAAAATTTAAAAATTAAAAAAATTTTAAAAAATAAAATGTCAAGTATGACATTGGATTGGCCAGTTTGATCTTCTGAACAATTTATTGAGCAAACTAAGGTAAAAAGATTACGTGTTTATTTTAGCTTCAGAAATGTAAAGGTCTGATTACTTAAACAGCAAAACAACATTGACTTCAAGACATGATGGCTCTGCTAGATGTATTTCAGGCCACCTTTTTTTTTTTTTAAACCAGGAATCGAACACAGGACCTTGTGCTTGCCAGGCAGGCACTTATGCTGCTGAGCTATATCCCTGGCCCAGTCCACCTTCTAAATCACTCACATTCTTTTTTTGAGGATGACTGGCTAACCCTAGTGTGCTGGTGCACACCTGTAATCCCAGCACTAGGGAAGCTGAGGCAGCAGGATTGCCAGAAGTTTGAGGCCAGCCTGGGCTACATAGCAAGACCTTGTCTCAAACCCCCCTCCCCCCAAAAAAGGGATGAGTGGCTAGCTAGCCTCTGCTGTGTATTTTTCAGCTTCTACTTCTTCATTCTCTGTAGCATTTATTTCTGTGTATTTGTTTGTTTGAGACAGGGTCTCACTGTGTACTCTCTGTTGGCCTTGATCTCATTATGTTGATGATGTCCTCAAACTCACAGCAGTCCTCCTGCCTCAGCCTCCCAAGTGCTGGGATTACAGGTGTGCACTACACACTTGATTCTGTAGGGTTTATGTCTTGTACATGCTTGAAATGGTCTTTGTTTTCTTCATCCATTACTGTCCTTAATTTTTTTTTTTTTGCTTTGTTTTTTGTCTTTTGAGACAAGGTTTTGCTATGCAGTTCAGGCAAACTTTGAACTAACTTTGTAGCCCAGGCTGGCATCAAACTCGTGGCAGTCCTCCTACTTCAGCCTCCCAAGTGCTAGGATTATAGGCGTGCACCACCACACCTGCCTGCCCTCACTTTTTGATGTTTCTTTTATTATTTTTGAGACAGAATCTCACTGTGTAATTACAGTGATCTTCCTGACTCAGTCTCCCAAGTGCTGGGATTACAAGCATGTACTATCACACTTGGCTTCTTTTTTGTTTCTTTTTCTTCATTAAATCTGTTTCTTTTAATAGACATGATAAGAAGGAAACTATCCTCTAAAGATGATGTGCATTTTTAGATGCACAAAAGTTACACTCCTTGAAAGTCATCTAATATGCTTTCTTCATTCAGCCTCATGAGAATATACTTTTTGTCACTAAATCCATTGTCACTGAAAGAGAAAACCTACTCTGTTTTCAACTTTACTGCTTCTTTAGCACCTTCAAGTTGCACCGCCAGCCTCATGTTTGTGCTGTTCATGCCAGGAATCCTGGCATCAGTGCTGACCTGCTCCATGCCTGCCTCTCACTCACATGCCACTCATTGCTGGGACCACTGACCAGTGTACTCTTCTGTCTCCATGTCTCTGCCAGCCGGAGGCAGAATGTGCACATCAGGGCTTCTGCACTGCACAACTTTTGAGGAATTGTTCACATGGTAACATACTTTATTGGTGTACTGACATTTTTTGTTACTAGTGCTGGAACACATTTCAGCCAAATTTCCCAGATCCTTACTTTTGTTCTGTGGAAATCTTGGCAGTTTTTTTGCAGAATTACTCAACCTTGAGGTTTACCTTGGGGTGAGGATTTGTTCTCATTAGTCTAAAGTTGTCACTAAAGACTTACACTTGAGTATTCTTCTTGAGGTTGAAATGTGTTATGTCTGATGGTAAGCTGCTGTGCCATCTCTAGTGGGAGTTTCTTCTTACACTCAGTGGGATGACTTGAAATGTTGCTGGTCTCATGGAAATTTTGGAGCACTCTTGAAGTCTTCCTTCTCTTGTTGATTCCTTCTAGTTGATTAGACCAACTTTTTTCATTGAAATAATTCCTGATTCTTCCTTTTTGTCATAACTCACGTCTAGTCTAACTGCAAATCTTGTCTCCAGTTTTGTTTTAAACCAAGTTTTGAGTAGGCTTGGTTTTGCTTTATAAATGGCACCAGGAATACATGGTTTGAGCATTGATTTGGAACAAGCATTTTTTTAAAAGGTAGATTTTGATGGTGCTGAAATTGTTCTAGGCCAGAGACAAAGCTGGAAAGGTCCTGGTTGATTTCATGCAGTCAGTGAAGTACTGCTAGAGAGTAATCAAGTCCTGAGTGCCCACACTGACTCCCTGCTGCCTGAAAGTGCGGTCCTCTATTATGCATTTGTGCACGTGGCTGCTGTGAGTACTGCCTTGGGCCCTGTGCTCCATGGCACTGCCAGCTGATGAGTTTTGGTGTGGTTTGTTAGTGCAGCATGTTGGTGCAGTAGCTGACTAATACAGAGAGTTTGAATTTTTTTAAAGTGCACATATAGGAAAAGTTGCTTGTGTCTTTAGAGTCTTCTTAGGATCAACAAAGAGAAAGATAGAGCAGGGTTTCTCAACCACAGCACAGCTGACATCGTGACCAGGTAATTCTTTGCTGGTGAGACATCTTGTGTATTGTAGGGTGTTTAACAGCATCCCTGGCTGTGCTTTACTAGATGCCAGAAGTACCCCATCCCTACCGTGACGACCAGAGACGTTTACAGACCACCTCAGTCGAGATCATGGCAGTAGAGAAGACAGACTTGGGTTCATTTTGTGGAGGAAGTGTCCACCGTGGCTACTTAATGAAGTGAGCTCCTAAACGGGAGGCAGTTGCAGGTGTGCTATGGGATGGATTTTTTTCTTATCTAGGGAACTGGATCACTCAGCTTCTAATGGACCTCCAGTCAAGAATATGTTGCATCTTTTTTTAGGATTTCTTGGGAGGACTTTAAACATAAAGTCCTCCCAAGAAATCATGGCAATTCATGCAGCTCAAAAATGCCCTCCCAAGAAATCATGGCAATTCATGCAGCTCAAAAATGTGGTTGAAGAACACTTTGATAAATATGAAACAGTAAATTCTGTTAACACCTGTAGTCACTTACATTGGTGTTGGAATATCTCCTTTCTGACATTGCTGGTATTAAAGAATAATGCCATACTTTCCCTCTGCCTTATAATATAAGATGGGTTCTCTTGTTTTTGTTTTTTGTTTGTTTTTGTTGTTTTCAGTGCTGGGAATTGAACCCACAGCATTTCACATGCTAGGCAAATGTCTGCCACTGAGCTACATCCCAAGCCCTCAAAACATACTTTTTGTTGCTAGAATTATTTAGTTATTTTACAGTGTCTACACACATATGCATGCGCACACACACACACACACACACACGCACGCACACATCCACCTAATGATAAATGAGATGATAGAATTCTCTTACTGTTTGGAGGAAGACTTTTAAGTTAAATCCCTGTTAAAGAATTATTCTACCACATATTCAGAACATTTTCAAAAACATTAATTTTCAAAAACGTTAATTTTCAAAAACAGTGGTTTAGTTCTGGGCTCTGATTTCTGCTTGTGCTAGGTGAGTAGGGATGTCTCAAGAATCCAGAAAGTTTCTGTGACCTGGAAGAATGGGACTCTCTCACTTCATGGAACCCTTGCTATTATTTAGAAAAAGAAACTAAAAGCTCATTGGTGTCCACAGCCTGTCTGTAGAGATCTAAGGCTCGGTGTTGGATAGTGGCCCCAGTGACTTAGAGACCTGACATGGTAGTGGTGATAGGGTAGGTGACAGCAGTTTTTTGCTGTCTGAGAAACCCAGTATTAGCACTAATTATTATCTTTCAAACTTGCTCTCACAAGGACGGAACACTAGATAGCAGAAATGAGGGAGAAAGGGGCGTTCAGAAAGATAAAGGTGCTTACAGGTCTGTGTGTAGAGAATTTGGGATATAGTCAGGAAGTTGATTAAAGAGCCAGATGGAAAATGTTGCCTTTTTTGGTACCGGGGATCAAACTTACAACCCCATGCTTGGCAGACAGGCACTTACAGTGCTGAGCTAAATCCCAAGCCCCTAAATGTTGCCTCTTAAAGTTAACACTGAAAACATTTTGCTTAAGTGTACATTAAAGTGAAACATTGTCTGGCAAAAGAATTTGACTTAGAATATCATCAGAAAAGAAAGTCCATTGTCAGACCAGACTGCTATAGTTGTCACAGACAGATGTGTAGTACTTTTTAGGATTGTTTAGTTTTCCAAATGTTCCAGAACATTGAAGGTTGTGGAAGCTCCTTTTATTAATCTGGGTTATGAGCTAATCTTGATATTCTTATGGTTAACTTACAGAAGTTTTTTATTCCTCCCACTTCTAAGAAAAAAGTTAAAGTGAATTTTAGACTCATTGAACAACTTTTAGGATTTTATGTATAGGTACATGAATTGAGAAAAATTTAGTAATTAAAGGTAGTATTTTATGGATGCTATTAGCAGATCTTCATTTTTAGTTGGAATTCCATTTGCTAGTAAGTATCAAAATGGCATGCATGTAGCTGTAGCTAATCTTATATGGCACAATAATTTAGATGTCCAGGCCTCAGGGTTTTTTGGATCTCTGATCAGTTGTAGAGGAGATAAACAATAAATCCTAGTATTGTACTGTAGCACCTTATGATAGTAAGGGTCTTGGCAATCACCCACATCAACTGGAGATGAGTGCTAGCTATCTAAATAAGAGTAAAATAGGAACGAACAATATGTTAGTAAGTGTTAGAGACCTCCTTTAGATATTGTGTTAGGAAAGCAGTAATCTGCAAGGTGGGGCAAAGTTCCCATGAGACTGTGTTTTGTGTATTGCCATTGTCCCAGTGCCTAGAACTGCCTAGCCCATATTGTGCTGTGAATAAATACACTTGTTGAGGAGAGAAAAAAAAATAAATGTAAGAGTAGTACAAAGTCAGAGGAAGAAATTATTCACAGTGAAGAAGAATTATTCACAGTGAAGAAGAATGTATTTTTAACTAATACTTAAGTACCCAGAAAACTTGGGTGAAAATGAAAATTGTTTGCTGCTTTGCTTTGCTTTCCCACCTGGTAGTGCAACTTGCTAAGGGCCCTGTCCTTTCATCTTCAATCTCTGGAACACAGCAAGTAGTAACCACCTTTTACGGAAAAGCTGTGTTGTGCCAAGCACCATTCTTCATTGCCGCAACCCAGTGAAATAAAGAGAAGCTAAGAGATGGCTAATAGCTTATCCAGAGCCATACAGTGGAGGTGGAGATTCCAACTCAGGATGGTCTGACTCCAAAGATACATATGTATAATACTGAGACCAGATTGTCTAGGTCAGTGATGGCGAACCTTTTGGAGATTTCAAACACCCAGCTACAGCACGTGTCCTGTAGATTTGCCACCACTGGCTTGGTGGTCAGTAAATGTATGTTGAGTATACATACATATGGAGAAGGTACCTGTGAGGACTGTCCACTGAGATGACATTTAAGCTAGATCTTAAATTGTATGATTAGGGTGTGTTGAGGCCAGCATGGGCAGTTTAGCAAGATCCTGTCTGAAAATAAATTTTAAAAAGTTGGGCTTAGCTAAGTTGTAGAGCATTTACTTAGCATGCTTGAGGCCCTGGGTTTGATCACAGTAGAAAGAAAAAAAAGGATCTGTATAGGTGAAATGAGGAAGGGTAGCTATGAGAGAATAGTATTCAGGTGAAAGGAGTGATGTGTTACACAGAGACAGAGAAAGAATATGAGCGGGGAAGAGTAGTTCTGGGTTTTGGCCATGAAGGAGATACTTGAAGATTAGCAGAGGACATGCTGTCAAGGTGATGGGTCCCTGTTGTAGAGGGCATTAAATGCTAGTCTGAGATGTCTGGAGCAAAGTCATTCTGTCAGAAACTTCTTAGTAGCAAAGGCTAAGAAATATCTAGAATTTGGAAATAAGTCAGGACCAGTGATGTCTTATGCCTGTTTGAAGTGTGCAGAATAATGCTTTTTTGGACAAGAATAGACTGAAAATTCTACCAGTAAAAGTATTCTCCAAGTAGCTTAAGGCTAAGACTTGACTGTAGTGACGTACTTGGCTCCTGCACAGAGAAGGGACAAATGCAGGCTGCCAAGCAGACGACACTTGCTTTCCCATCATATTCAACTGGCATCTAGGATTTAGAAAACCTAGGCTCACAAGTTCTAAGGTATGAACACTTAATGATTAGAAAAATAAGTTTTGGCCTTTGTGCCACTTTCTGCCTTGATCTTTTCCATGCAGAGAGGATTTAAAACCCTCACTTAATTCCTGGGCATCTTTGTGGGTCTCAACTCCACACCATCACCAGGCATGTATCTCCAGGGGAGCCTGCCTTTCCAGAATCATTAGTGGGATTAAAATACACCTTTGTGTTCAGTATGCCTTGGCCCCAACGTTTAAAAAGCTGTTTATTTGCTTCCCTGTCAGTTAAAATATTTACCAATATTTACTGAAATGATGACACTGTCACACAGGATTTATCAGTTTGCTCTACTGTAACCACAAGTTATGTCTTTTTAAATATTATTTTGCTGTTCTTAATACAAATGAAATACTGTTCATTTTCCCACAGAACTCTTTCATTCAGCATTAGAGATCATTTATATTGTGGGTCATCTATAGTAGTCCATGGCATGAACAGACCATGATTTATTCTACCATTCTGGCAACAATGGACAGTTTTGGTTATAGAGAGAATGCTGACATCTCCTTGTGCACATTTCTAGGACTTTCTCCTAAGGCAGTGGTTCTGAAACTTGACCATGCACCACAGTCTCCTGGAAGGCTGTTTAAAGTGGGGTTCTTGGGTCCTACCACAGTTTTTCTGATTCAGATGTTTTCGGAATGGGTCTCAATGATTTACATTTCTTTCAAATTTCTGGGTCCTGATGACCTATTAATTTGAGAACCATTTCAGAGTACAGCTCTAGTTTAGGATTGTTAGAGTGGAATGGAGAATTTAAAAATTTTCATTTTATTGGTAGTGCTAGATTGTTGTTCTCCAGAATTGCCAGACCTGGAGTTTTCCTATTTCATGGATGTTAATGTGAGAACTTGGCCACTTAAATAAAGGGTGTTGATCTGCAACCGAAAGCGTGGCTTTCGCTGGAGTGTCACAGCCCCAGGGCGTGGCATGGCTGCTTCACGAACCTCTTCCACAGCAACCAAAACGAAAGCCCCTGCTAACTTAGTTGCTCCTGTTGTGAAGAAACTATACATCTGTTATGGAAGTTTGGAAGTTAAGGAAAGCGATTGCCTTGTCAAGGAAGAGTCTGGGATTCGGGGAAAAGTACTTAAAGCAGGCATTGAAGTGGGAAAAACTGATGTAACTTCTGGAGGAGTATTTGAAATTGAAGAGCACATCATTGAACAGAAGTGTTGACTGAGTTTGAGAGAAGGCAACGAGCTCGACAAATCAGCATTTCCACAGGTGACTCAGAAGTCAAGGCTTGCCTCAAAGTCTTGGGGGAGCCCCCCACACTTTTTGGAGAGGGCCCTGCTGAAAGAAGAGAAAGATTAAGAATTATTCCCTCTGGCTGGGCATTTAGTTCAGTGGCATAAGTGCCTGCCTGGCAAGTGTGAGGTTGTGAGTTCAATCCATGGTACCAAAAAAAACAAAAACAAAAGATTCCCTACATGGTCAGTGCTGATACCTTAGAAAAGATGAGAAGTCTAAGCAGTTCAAAGAAGAATATCCGCCAACCCAGTACTGTGAAGCACCAAACAGCCTGAAGGTGGCTAGACTGTGGATCACTGATTACTCACTGCCCAGGCCAATGAAACACTTGGAAGAGGCCCATCTTCATAAAGGGATTCCTGAATATCCCACATGCAAGAGTTGCACAAATCCTCCGGTCTTTGAATAATTTCTGCAACCAAATTGGGGATGATCAGCCTATTTCCTTCTGTCACTTTAGTCTCAATTCTAAAATGCCACAGCTTGTTGGAGTGCGCTTTGCAGGCTCTGGTCTGTTCCTAATTGTGACCTCTTTCACATACTTTGAGGCCATAACACAAATGTAGGAGCAGTTATGCTTCATCCCAAGTCTGTTTCCTTGGTCCAAAAAGGTGTCAGCCTGGCTTGTGCTGCTGACAGTGCTGTGAAGCTTTGGAGTCTTGACAGTGATGAGTCAGTAGTAGCTATGGAAGACCATGTGTGTGTGGCCTGAGTAATGCGGCATCCATCAGGGTGCAAGTTTGGGCCCTGTCTATGGGATGTTGCATCATGTTCCTAGAAGGCCACCTAAAGAACACTTGTGAAATAAGTTTCTCCCATAATGGCTGCCACATTGCAATGGGCAGTGGTGACAGCACCTGTAAAGTGTGGGACCTTTCACAGCAGTGTGGCGTCTATATCACCCCTACCCGTCAGAACTTAGTGACTGGAGTCAAGTTTGAGCCTATCCATAGAACTTCTTTCTCAAAGGTGCCTATGACAGCCCAGCCAAGATCTGAGCCCACCCAGGCTGGTCCCCACTGAAGACTCTGACAGGCCATGAAGGTAAAGAAACAGATCTGGACATTTCTTCTGATGGGCAGCTCGGAGCCCTTGCTCACGTGGTAGGCCCTTCAAGCTCTAGATGGCTGAATAAGCAAGGCCATGAGACAAACTCACCTCAGGCTGCCCCTTAGGAGCCATTTTTCTCAAAAGAAAAAAACTTGGTGTATTTTATTTTGTTCTATCATATTTTCTGCCAATTACCAGCTATAAATGCTCAGTAGAATTGATTTTCACATTAACTCCCAAGCAGCCCAGTCCCTTCATGGTGACCCTTTTTGTGGTTCAAATTTATTTCTTATCCTCAGGCTTTACTATGTAGACACTTTTTATTAATCTTTGTTTAAATGTTCTACCACCTTCCTCACAGCACTCAAAATTGTGACTACTCTGCATTTGTAGTTCTGAAAGTTTTCATGGTACATGCTTCACAACTGCTGTGACCCATCCAGCTAGTAAGGTGGCTGGACTGTACTCGGAAGCCCTGGTGTAATGAAGAGCATCTTGCCTCTCACTGGTTGAACAGTGCCTGAGCTAACAGCGAGTCCCTTCCTGTCCTTGAGAATGAGAGGTGAAGCAGTAGACTGCAGCTAAGCTGGTGATCATGCAGGAAGGAAGATGGGACACTTCCTGTGGAATTCACTTGAAATGCTGACCGCATCAGGAAACTCGGGACCAAAATTCGCTTGGTCAAAAAATTTCTTCCATTTTGCTTTAAGTTTGGCATCCTTCCTGTTACCCTAAAGCATGGCCATTGTGTCAGAATTCAAAGAAATTTTTGGAATTGTACACCTCTGTTGTACAGCTTCCTTTCTGTTGATTAAAGGATGTATTTCATGTATTAAAGGGTACTTTATATTAAAAAGTAAAAAATGATGTTATCCAGGACATAGATGGTTGTGTGTACACCACACACACACACACACACACAGTATTCCACATTAAAACCTATAGGCACTAATCAAATTCAGTGCCAGGTGCTTAAGAAAAATCTTAGATAATTACAGTGATTTTTAATATTTTATTCTTTCTTTGGTCTTTAAAAAAAACGTTCCAAAGGAAAATTCCACTTTCATAAGGAGACTTGTTTCAACAGAAGATGTTTCTTTTAATTGGAAGTCTTTCTCAAATAGGGCCAAAGGCTAATTGGGGAAAAGCGGGTTATATTTCACAGTAATCTTGTTGCATTCTTACTGTAGGGAAACTACTTGAGAGCCAGATCCCAGCTGAGAGTTTTGATCGAGCAGGTTCACATTCTAGAGGAAGCTGCTTGAGTAGGTGGATGTTAGTGCACGTGTCAAGGCCCGGCCTCTGTCCCATGAGCTCAGACTCACTGCAGACGGGGACCCGTGCCCTTGCACAGTGACAGGCTGTTCAGTGGGCTTTGGTGTCTGCTGTGTGAGGACTGGGCACTAACGGCTGGCTGCCTTTCAGCTTTCATGACGCTGGTTATCATACTGCTGCACGTGTTCTGGGGGATTGTATTCTTTGATGCCTGTGAGAAGAAGAAGTGGTATGTCCTCCTCATCGTCCTCCTCACCCACCTGCTGGTGTCCGCGCAGGTGAGTGTTGCCGCTGCACACCCTGAGTTTAGAACTCAAGTCCATGTCTCAAATGTGTCTTCCACTCCAAATGGAGCATGCGGGAAAGTCAGGAAAGGGATAAAAGCCATTTAAGTGAGTGAGTTAGTTATTGAAGTTTTATTACAGAAAGACAACCACCAATTTTTGGGGTGTGTGGGGTGTCTTATTAAAGATTTTTTTGCCATGTATCTTTAAGGGGTACAGTTAAACTTGAAAAAAATTATACTTATGTTAGAAAGCACATCTGGAGCCATTTATATCTCTTTAGGAATTCCTTAAGATAAAAAATGTTGATGTCTTTATATCAGTAATAGAAATTATTATAACATGTTTAAGTGGTTAATCACCTCTGTTTTTTGTTACTGTAAAGCAGTCTTGACTATCTGAATGCATGAAACATTTTCCATACCTTGTTTAGATTCACAGTTGGGAAGTTGTAAAATGGCTTGCATATATTTTAAACATTTGATACAGATTGCTAAAGTACTCTCCATAAGGCTTGTACCATTTTTACACATTTTGACCAATAACAAAAATGGTAACATCACTTCTTCTCATTTATAACAATGTCAATTTTCAAAATAAAGTTTAAAAACGCACGATTTATTTTTAAAGTACTATGTAATGCATTGGGTTTGACTTTTATTGTAAATCATCATATATTTATATCAGAATGACCTCTGCTACTGTCTTCTCCAGACCTTTTTTACTTGTTGCCTGAAGTGTTACAAAGATTTCTTCTGATGACACCTGGCTCCTGCTTCTCTTTTCTCCATCCATTTCCCTTGTATCAGTCTGTCTTAAGTTATACTCCTTACCCTCTGATCTATCTAAGATACCTTTTTCTTTCCCTCCATACACCCGAAAGCCTTCAGCGCTGCAGGGTATGTGACCTGGGGGACTGCATTTTTTGGTGCCTGTGCGAAGAAGTGGTACCTTTAGAATGACAGCAACTATGGAAAGCCAAATTTTTATGGAAAAAAGACAGGAAAGAATGTACCTTAGAATACTAACAGCATTTATTTCTGGGTACTAGGATTGTGAATTCTTTTATTATTTGTAGTTTGTATCATTTTCCAAATTTTCTACAACATAGCACTTTTATAATTTGAAAGGAAGTTGCAGGATAAAGCAAATCTTCTTGTGAATCCAACTGACTTATTTGTTCATTTAACAAATCTTATATTGCTGTCCACGTTGCAGACTCTGTTCTGAAACAAAACAGATACCTGTCTTTGTGATCTAGTGAGTAGAGCCAAGCAAGAAATAATAGACATAATAACTGAATTATGTAGTATGTTAGGAGATGATCAGTGCTATGGAAGAAAAGAAAAGTAGAACTTTAAAGCTAATGGATTGTGTGAACGTTTATGAGTGTTCACATTTCGTAATTAGGTGGTAGGTATAGGCCTAGTTGTGAAGGTGACATGTGAGAAAAAAAAGTTGAGAGAAAGAGTTGGACAAGTGGCATCTGGAGAGAGAGCATCCTATACTGAGCAGCCCTGTGCTTGGCACATTTGTGGAAGCCAGGTGGCCGAGCAGAGTGAGCAAGGGGACAAGGAGTAGGAGACACTGTCACAGAGTTGATGGTAGAAGGGAAATAGTAGGTTGGAAGTGAGATTTCAATAATGTAAGACCTGAGCTTTTATTCCACATGAAATGAAGAGTCATTAATTGCTGGATATTGAAGAGAAACATGACCTGATTCTCACTTGAAGGGTCATTTTACTGTGTTGAGAATAGATGATAGAGGAGAGAGAGCATCATGATCAAAGGAAAGGCAGCCAGGCCTTGGAGATCACAGTGCATAGAGGAGAGGTGATCAGTTTCAAGATGTGTGTTGGAAAGATGAAGTAGATTGTGTTTCCTGATGAAGCGGATGAAGGATGTGAGAGGAAGAGGAGCCAAGATGTCTCTGGGACTTGGGCCCATACTGCTATAAGGAAGGAGCTGCCATCAGCTGAGAGGGGAAGCTGTATTGGGCCCATTGTTCTGCAGGTGCCTGTGGGACACCCCAAGTGCAGGTGTCAGGTAAGCAGCTGGATGAAAAACACAAAGTTAGGGAGAGACGTTTGGGACAGAAAGGATGATTTCAAGGAATTGGTGTAAGTAGACAAGACACGATACCAGAGCTCCATGACACTCCAGCATTGAAACTGAGCAAAAGAGGAGGAGCCAGCAAAGAGGACTGAGAAGGAGCAGCAGAAATATAGGAGGGCATCCTGGGCCCCCCAGGGAGCTGGGTGTCCCGGAAGCCCACAGGACTGAGGAGAGGAGAGCAGAGGAGAGCAGAGGAGAGCCATCGCTGAAGCAGGAGCCAGTGATTACACCCAGGCTTCTCTGCTAAGCCTCGTGTCAGTTTGCTGGTACAAAACTTAGCTTCAGCTGCACTCCACAGCTCAAATATATTCTGTCTAAACAGATGCAGTGCGCTCCACAACAGGCGTGTCTTTGTCCCTACTGACACTGTCTTCCTTCTAACCCGGGGCAGTTTCAGAAACCATTCATTCTTTGTGAAGATTGCTGGAAAAGTTGCATATTCCAGGCTCAGCACTATCGTGGGACCATATTCACTGCTCCTTGGCTGGCATTATTTTATTTAATACAGTTTTTCCATCTCTTAACTAGAGTTTGATCATTAACCTTTGTATCCTCAATCCTTGGCATATAGAAGGAGACTAATAAATGTTGACCAAGTATCAAATGGTTGCTGTTATTCCATTTAATGATTTTAAGAGAAAACCAGGAAGTTTGAAAGATTATTTCACAAAATGTTAACAGTAGTTAACTCTCAATAGCAGATATCAGCGAATAAGCAGTTTTATTTAAATTTATGTACAAACAATAACAAATCACAAGTGTACATCTTGGTGAACACATCTGTGTAACTGGCACCTAGGTGAAAACTGGAATGTTATGAACCCCTGTGGCCACTTCATGTGGTCCACTGAGGGTTCGTGTGATAGTGACTTGTAGGACTGCAGCTGGGCTGTGTCTTTCGGTATTTGATGTAAAAGGAACCATGCAGTGTTTGCTCCTGTTTGGCTTCTTTGGCTCAGCACTATGTGTGAGAGAGCCCATCGTTATCTAACTGTAGGCTGCTTGTTCACTGCAGCACAGCATTGTGTGTTTACCCTAACAGCCATTCTGTAGCAGCGGGGTATTTGTGATGTTTCCATTTCTCACCCACCATGAATGAAACTGCTGTGGACACTTGAGTGTGTGTCTTGGTGAATGTGTGTACACATTTCTCTTTGATATGTGACTGAGATTAGACACTGGGGCCTGGGTTGTACAGGTGGTGGTTGTTTGTTCTCCTCACTTTTACTGAGTGGTTGTATTACTTATTATTTCACCATTTACAATCGGCCATTTTCCATCTTCTCACTGACACTCAGTGTGACTGTTTTTTTATATTGCTTGGAATGTAGTCATATTATGTTAAATTTTTAATTTGCATTTCCCTACTGATTAACAAGGTCTAGGATATCTTCATATGTTTTCTGGCCATTTGAGAAGTGCTGTTCACACTGATTATCTTTTGGGTTGTCTATCTTTTTCTTTTTAGGAGTTCTTTGTATTTTCTACAACAGAATCCTTTGTCAGTTGTCTGTATAACAAGTAACTTGTTTTTAGTTCCTTTTAATGAACTGTTTTGATGAACAAAAGTTCTTCATCTTAATGTATTTTAATTGATTTTTTTCTTTATGGTCTCACTTTTGTGTCATTTAATAAATATTAGCCTAACTGAGTTTCAGCTTTTAAAATTTTTTAAATTTGTGTATTCTGATGTTCTACAACGATCTTGTATCCTTTTTATTATTTTTTAAAAGAAAAAAATTTTTTAAGAAAAATAAAAAATGCAAAACAATTTTACATTCTGCAGTATAAATTAAAATGTAGTGGACTTAAATATAAAGTTACTCTGAAAAACAATCCTGGAGGCTGGACATGGTAGCGCAGGCCTGTAATTCCAGTACTCAGGAGGCTGAGGCAGAAGGACAACCATGAGATGAGTTCAAGACCAGCTTGAACTGTATTGTGAGACCCTGTCTCAAAAAACAAACAAATAAAAAATCCAGGAAATCCTCAGTGCCTTCCATGCCCACAGATGCTTCTTAAGAAAAGCATTCTTGGGGCTGAGGATTTAGCTCTGCAGAGTAAGCACCTGCCTGGCAAGCACAAGGTCCTGAGTTCAACCCCTGGTACAAAAGAAAAAAAAAGAAAAATATTCTTTTTGTATAAAGTGTGACCTGCAGAATCAGCTCATTTCCATGGGCAGAACTGATAGAGCAGGATCAGTGTTTTAACCAGGGACATTATGCATGTAGGGTAAAGGTGAGGACAGGGAGGTGCCTTGCAGAACACTTTAAAACACTTGCTTTAAACCAACCCAATCAGACCTTCTCCTTTGTTGCATGTAAAGGGTAGCACTGGATAGAAACCTATGTACCCTTGCCCCCTGGCTGAGCAGAGGAAGTATACCCCTCCTGTTAAGGACCAGCCCCACTTCACAGGCTCTAGCCCTATCCCTCCTCCTTACTAACGCACCTCCCTCACGTGGTTGTACGCCCTGGCCTACATCCCCAGCCTTCCATCTTCATCTGCTCACAGGTATGTCTTAAAACTCTTTAGTACTGCTTTCCCCCCTTTCCTGCCACTCTTCATTTCTCATCGCAGCAGAACTCCCCAGAGAAATCTCCACAAAGTCTCCACTTCCTCATCCCTCAGACTTCCAGCCCAGGATGCTCCTGCTCAACCAACCTTCCGCAAGCTGACTTGTCAGGGTCCAAAGGGAGGTGTCCATTTTCCCAACCTAATGGGCCCCTCAGCAGCCTTCAAGAAGAGATGACCACCTGCTCATTTCCCTCTTTTGACACTGCCTAGATTTTCTTCTGCTTCACTGCTCCTTCTCCCTTCTCAGACACTTTTGCAAGCTCTTACTCTTCAAATAATTTGTGTTAGAATGTCTTAGCTGGGTGTGGTGGCACACACCGGTAATGCCAGCATTTGGGAGGCTGAGATAGGAGTATTGCCACAACTTCAAGTGAGACCCTGTCTCAAAAAAAAAAAAAAAAAAAAGTCTCAGGGTTTGGTTCTGAATCCTCTTTTCCAATCTCTCTTAAATAGCTCCTTGGGCAGTTGCATTCCTGGGCTTGACTGTGGGTTCTGCCTGCACACCGTGCTTCTACACCCCATTTTCTAGCCCAGGCCTCTTCTGTGAGTCCGCTGCTGACATATCTAGCTGTTTATGTGATATCCCATGGCATGGTACTTTGAATATGTCTTCTCTAGACTCAGTTCCCCACCTGTCATTCCAAGATTTCTTTCCCCAACTTTGTTACACTCATCTTTTGTCATCTCATTAAATATCACCACCATTTGCCGAAAGCCAGAAATGCCAGCATTAATCTTGGGTGTTTCTTGCAGTTAATATGCAGTGCATCAGCAAGTCCTGTCAGTTCAAGTTACCCACTTTCCATTTCCATCACCACCATCCTTGTCTGAGTCCCCATCCTGTATGCTCCTCATCCAGCACTGTGTCTTCCTAACTAGTCTCCCTGTTTCACTATACCCTCCTATAATCCATTCTCTACAGCTTCAAAAATCTAAAGTCATTTAAGTCTCTACCTCGAACACTTTTGTGACTCTCCATTGTACTGAGACTAAAATTCATGCACCATAATTGGCCCTGCCTTCCTCTGTGGCCTCCTCTGCTGCTCCTTCCATTCCTAAATGTCATGAATACTGGCTCTTTTTTGAGCTCTTTGTCCCCACATCTGATTCCTTCCTTGGCCTACACACAGTCAGCTTTCTCCTCTTCCTGTATGTCACAGTTTAAATCCCACTTTCTTAGGCCTTCTTTGACCATCCTAAATAGATCACTATATTCTTTCTTATCCTAGCATCATCACAGTTATTGTTACTGTGTCATAGCATTCTTTACAATACGTGATTTATTCTTCATTCATTACCTGCCTTCTCTTACTAGCATATAAACCCTGTTAGAGTGGAAACTATAGTCTTCCCTAATGCATGACACAGTACCATTTGCACCCTATTAGTATTCAGGTTTTTTTGTTTTTGCTTGTTTTTTGGTGCTGGGAACCAAACCCGCACCAAACCCAAAGTTAGGCTTGTGCTCCATCACTGAGTTACACCACTGGCATTGTTTTTAAAATGAGTATGCTTTTGGAATCTATAACAATTGTAGATAAAGAAAAGACACTACTCCCTCACATTCCCTTGAACACTAGGGATTCATAACACTAAATTACTCTGGATTTGTCTTACTTTCTTATAGATTCCAAAAGCCAGTTTAGTTAATAAAGACAGAAATATAAACCAGAGCCGGCTTATACATGTGTCTTCTGTTGAGCATTCTGTTAGGTTCCGTTTAATGACTATTTTCTAGATTTGTCACTTGAATCCATTGAAGCATAGAATCTATAGGCCAATGTCTGTTGGCTAGCTTCTATGTGGCTTTGTGGGTCCTTAATACATGGCATGCATCATACATTTGGTTACAGTCCAGCTGTGGAAAGCATTTCATATTTTTCTGTCTTTGGTTATTCCACATGTTTACTAAGCTTGCATTATTACCCAAGATGATTTATTTTTCCTTTGCAGACCTTCTTAAGTCCTCATTATGGAATAAATCTGGTGTCAGCATATATAATCATGGTGGTCATGGCCATCTGGGCATTTTTTGTTGCTGGAGGCAGCTGCCGAAGCCTGAAGCTCTGCCTGCTCTGCCAAGACAAGGACTTTCTTCTTTACAACCAGCGCTCCAGATAACCTCTGACAATCAGCACCTCCCAAACATTGGGCTGCATCTTTAGAGGAAGCACAACAGTGCCTTTTTCTAAAAGAAATCCCTTTTTTTCTGGTGAAATTTAGAAAACGTGAAACTGGGTAGAAATTTCATTCACGTGGCTTTCAAGCAACAGGTCTCTGAAAAGGATGTGTCTAGTGGTCTGCATCTTGGCTACACAAGAGTCACCTGGCATTACATAAAGCATTCTGGCTCTGGCTCCTCCATCCAGGTTTAGTTAGCCTGGATATTGGGTAATATATGAAAGCTTTGAGGTAATTCCAATGTGGAGCGACTGAAGTCTAAATGGGAACTTCCTGAGAACACCCTAAGTGGATGAGAGGCTGTGTTTGCTTCCTAACTCAACTTGTGCTAAGCAGGTAAATTGTCACATCCCAGTTAGCATTTGTCTTTTTGTATTCTGAGGCCACAGGAGGCTAAAGGGCTAGCTCCTCTATGGACAGTTTCCGTGGACTGCACTAGGACCATTTTAGAGAAACACAGTGCACTGTGTTCCTCAGTGCAGTAATACATTACACTGACCTTCTATGATAAGTTAGTCAAAGTGAGATGTCATTCCTAAGTGATATTTTCCTGAGGTTTTTCTATTCTAGGTTTTACCTTTTGAGGTATTACATTTTTTTAAACTATAAATTCAGTTTCTTTAAGATTGTTTTCTGACTTTCTTGGGAAATTATAAAGCCAAGAATTGTTATACAAAGTCTGCGAGTCTTTCCCCCGCTTAAAGCTGCAGGACTTTCCATCTGAGTGCTAGGCGCTGGGCTGGGTGAGGTGAAGCCCATGGTTTTATGTGTGAGTAGCTGGGTAGGGTGCTGAGACATGGATGCTGGGACAAGCTTCACTTAGAGCATGAGGAAAACATGCCAAAGGGTGATGTTGACACCTTTCATTTTCTCCTATGATGCCGAATAGCACTTTCACCCAAATGGTATTGCATCACACTGTCACCTAACCCATATAATCTACCAGTAGTAGGTATCTCTGGGTTTTGGTAGCAGTCATACAGCATTCCCTTTTTAAGAATACCCAAGGTGTTTGCTCAGTCTCTAAACAATCATTTTGGTTTTCTTTATAAACTACCAATGAATTGTGAGTTTACTAATTGGCAATTGTTCCCAGATAATGTCTTTGGGGAGCTGATAGTATGAAATTGAAATTATCTATGTGAATCTCATATGTGTAGCAGAACATCCAAAAGAAATAGGGCCAGCAGTGAGTCCTCAGAAATGGCATGACAGATGGATGTCTTTGACAGTACTGTGATAGGAATGATGGGCATATTGAAACAGAAGTGCACCTGGTGTTTTGAGCTAACCACGTGTCATTCCAAGGACCAGGCCTTGTATGTGAACTCAGCCTTCATTAATACAAACTTCTTTTGTTTAAAGATATTAGGGTATGTCAATTGAGAGATTCAGGAGGCGTAGGTCTTCTAACAAGGCTGTAAACAGCCTCATGAGCAGTTGTAATCATTCCCCTAAGGTTTCTTTGGCACTAGAACCAGTGCTTTACTGGAGCTTTTAGTTTTCCAGTTTTGTGCAAGATTTTCCTTGGACTAGAAAAATCAAAGACATAGACTGAACAGAGAAACTGCCTGTGTAGTCAAGAGAGATAAGATACCCGTAGAACTAGGATTCACTCGTAGCAGAACATAATATTCTTTGGTGAGGAGTTAAAAAAACTATATATATATATATATATATATATATATATATATATATATATATATATAGTTTGTTATTACTATTGACTTACAAATCTCTTAAGTAAGTTCTCTGACAAAATATCTGCCAATCTGTATAGAAAATCTTAAAAAAATATTTATTAAACATTGAGCTCTGAGCAAATTCCCTGTGTCCTAATAGCTTAATATTAAGAAGCTGGCATGTTGTATAATCTCATTTAATAAAACCCCAGATGAGAAGGGAATTTTCCTTGGTGAGACTGTGATCTTAGTTCAGGAAACTAATAATCTGTGTTACCTGTAATAAGGGAATGCTATAACCCTGCTTTCTCTTTAGAATATATTGCTATAGTTGGCACAGCCAACTTTGCAAATAGCTTGCTTTGCCTCTTGCCAAGAAAGCCCTGAGGGAAGGCATAGTTTTCTTGTGTGTTGTTTGTTTTATTAGGGCTTTTGTTTTTTTTCATTTATTATCTATGTGAGCTTTTTGAGCCCTAATAATTGGAGAGGAAGAGTAGGTATTGTATGTTCTCTCCTAGAATTTTCTCAGTTTGGAAGGAAATGTGGACCTTGGGTATTATGCTGTGTGGATAATATTGATTCCATTGGTTTCTAATATAAGCTGTGTTTCTTTTTAATTCATGTAAATTAGTAGTCATAACTGAAGACATCTTGTTACCTCAGTTCTGGCCTGTCTGACAGTATAGTAGCAGCAGCCTCTTTTAGAGCATATTGATAAAAACCTGACTGAAAGGAAGTAACGATGATGTGTGCAGACTATGTAGAAAATGGCTTTTGTTCCCAGTGTTTTTCTTTTTTTCAAGTACATTTCAGTGTTTGCTGAGCATGGCAGATTCTATATCAGAAATGCTAGATGTTCTTATTTATACAGTAGGTGCAGCAAGCAATTGTGAGGAAGATTCTGTACCTGGTACTGTTCCCAGTCACTTAAGCAGTCAGCATGGGTCACAGAGTGGCCCTCAGTCTTTCCTAACCAACCAGATAGAGGGACAGGCAGCCCGTGGGAGCATCATGGCCAGCTTCCTGTGAAGAGCTCTTCGAGGGCTGGCTTTGTGTTAGCTAAATCTTCCAGGCCCCACCATTCCAAACTGCAGGTGGACAAGGTAAATGTCACACCAAACCTGCTAAAGATGCTTTGCTTATAGCATTTTATTTACAATTATAATATTTATATTTCTCATTTAATAAGCAGCTTTATTCTAGTAAAGTTTAGTGTTTCAAAGAGATGTTTTTATGTAAAAAATGCAAAATTTTATTTAAGTTATACCATTATGTCCTACATACTTGCAGTATCAGATATTGCATTCAGCACATGATTCAGTGGACTCCTTCTAGACCTGTATTTGTCAGTGAACAATAAAAAGATCATTTGACGCTATTCATTTCCCATGTTTCCCCTTCTTTGGGTTAGTATCTCCTTCAGTACTTGTTGTACAATTTTTGTCTCTTTAAAAACTTGCCTCTACATTCTGTTATTTATGAAGCATTTTTCAAAGAAAAGGTATAAGTTGTTCCCTCATTTAAAATTCATAAAGCCTGTGTGTTCAGAAACAGTTTGGTGCAGAAAAGTTCTTTTGAGATTTCTTAAACCAAGCAGAGAAATTTCCTCAAAGATTCTGGAACCTCACTTTGAAAAACCTCTTGAGTAATCATGAAACAGTGAATTTACAAAACATCATGATAGTGGCTGAAGATGGAATCAGTTTAACCTCCAGCCTGTACATGCCTGTGTTTCCCCCTCCCCTGGTGAAGCCGTGCAGCAAAGGCTGAGATTGGCATGGGCCGGGAGGCAGGACACGGGTGAACTTGCAATAACCTGTCACTCAGGCCCATGTGATTGCAGTTTGAAATGAGGCTGTTCAAGGTTTCTGTTGCTATGTTACTGGATAATGTCAGTCTGGGGACTACTCACTTATAAACCCAAGAAGAAGCATGCATTCCTCAGTTGTCAGCCAATTCCTCACTGAAACTGTGGCTGTCATTTGATTGTTATTCACTTCACATTTAGTTGGAGTGGAGACTTCCCTGTGATCAGCCTCAACATGTAAGAAACCTCCACTGGGATGAAGTACGTATTTACCTCACTGAAAATACAGAACTGAAGAACCACTCAGTTATGGTCCCAGTCTAGAAGAATTGGAAATTTGACATCTGCTAAGATGACCATAATAATTATGATCCCCCAGGAAGTTCTGAGTGTAAGGCTAAATAATTTCTAGGTGGTATTTGTTGCTTAAGTATAGATCACTAAAAATCCTTTTACCTGATAGTAAAACTACACATTTTCTAATGCTTGTGCAAAACCAAAGATGGAGTTTATGGTGCTTATATTGGGCTTACCTTGCACAGAACAGTGTGTAAACACTTAAAAAGATGAAAAAGAACAAGATGTAGGGATCTTTGTTCTTGGAGAATATATAATTAACTGCACATAATTAAAACACGTAAGTATTATAATAGCATTCCCATTTGCTGAGACACAGTATTTGACACCAACAATTTAAAGGAAGAAAGATTACTTGGCTTATGGTTTTGGAGGGTTCAGTTCATAGTCATCTGGCTCCAAGGCAGAAACAGCATGGGGAAAGGGCATGGCAGAGGACAGCAGAGAAGGAAGGGAATATAAAAATATATCCTTCTAGATCACATTCTCAGTGACCCACCCCTTGTGACCATGTGCAATGTCTGAGCACATGAGACTTGGGAAACAGATTTAAACCATAGCAAATGTTTTAAAGGGGACTTTTAAATGCACTATAAGGTACAAATAGCAGACTAGCTTGAGTATATAAGATGCATCAAATTTTAGGAGTGAATGAAGGCATCTGGGTAATGGATATAGATCAAAAAGAAAAGATGATGGCTGAGCCCAGGGGCACTCCATGTAAGGGGTTGGAAAGGGGAGGAGTGATCAGTGAGGAAGAAGAAAAAAAACAAGGAGTGGCGATCCAGGAGTAAAGGATGTGAAATTCTGTGAATAATGAGTAATAAGAAAGAGAACTGATAGTTGCGCTGAGACAGAACTTGCTGGTGACATTGGTACAGGCAATTTCAGTGTTGGGATAGAGTGAACACCTAAATGGAGTGGGTTAGGGTTACAGGGAATGGAAGTTAAGCAGATAGACCCAGTGTCTAACTTTGGAGTATAGATATTGTAGAGGAATGGAAAAATTGCCCATGGAGGATATGGGGCGAGGGAGGATGTCTTTCCTTGTGTGTGTGTGTGTGTGTGTGTGTGTGTGTGTGTGTGTGTGAGAGAGAGAGAGAGAGAGAGAGAGAGAGAGAGAGAGAGAGATACAGACTGTAACTGCTGTATAGACTGTAATATTTGGAAATATGCTATAAGATGATGGGAGTGATTCAGTAGGGAGGGAAGAATTGGTGCAGGAGAATGAATAGTTGCTAAAGCAAAGTCCTTGACAGAATAGATTTTTCAAAAAGCTTTTGACAAAGCTAAAATCCATTCTTAATAATTCAGCAAAATAAGTAAAATAGAATTTCTCTCTCTCGGTACTGGGGATTGAACTCACAACTTTACACTGGCCAGGCAGGCACTGTGCCACTGAGCTGTATCTCTAGCCCTTGGGAGTTGTGTTACAACCAAGGTCATCTATATGAAACCTAGCTATAAGGTCATATGTATTTAATGGTGAAAGACAGAATGTATTCCCCACTGAGTTTGCAAACAAGGAAGGTCTCACCACTTTTTTTCAACATTTTGCTGGAGGCCCTAGCCAGCACAAAAAGGCAAACAAAAGAAATAAAAGTCATACAGATAAAGTCATACAAAAATAAAACTGTCCTTATTTTCTGAAGACAGGATCTGTGTAGAAAATCCTAAGTAACTATGAAAGGGCTACTAGAACTAATTAGTGAATTTTGCAAGGTCATAAGAAAGATGGTATACAAAAGTGGATCACATTTCTATACACTGGCACAAAGAGTTGGAAATTTAAATTATAGTAGCTGGTTCTCTAGAACTATTTGATGAGGCGATATGAGAAAGAAAGTCAGTTGGAAATTATTTTGAGTTGGAGCAGGTGGGCTGTGAGGTTAATCCAGATTTCTCCCAGTGGTTAAAGAACGTGATAAGCCCCTGAGCTGTGCTTGTTAGTGGGCACATGGTCCTTTGTGGAGATGTTGTACCACACTCGGAAAGTTTTCATATGGTTGAGAGGGAGAGGCACTAAGGTACATGAGACATATTGTTGGATATCCAGTGTCAGCCCATGAGCTTGCTGGTCTGTGTCACCTACCTCACCAGAACAGTTTGTCATTTTCACTGCAGGTGATTAAAAGTTAGCATTTGAAATGCATGCACTCTAGCAGAAATAATGACTTTGATTTAAAATAGTGAGGTCATAACTGGCCACGTGATTAGATCTCTGCCATGCTCCTTCTCAGCTCCCTGCCATGGGGCAAGTCCGAGGGAAGCGCTGTGCCTGCCCTGGCTGGAGAGTGGCCCAGGAGGGGGTAAACTGTCAGGGAACAGGTAAGAATGGGACTGGGTGACCTTTGCCTTATGGGGCTGTTATGGCTTGTGTCTAGATGTTCTCCCAAAGCCTTGTGTGGTCACAAGTGAGGCTGTTTCTGAGGTGACTGGATCTAGAGTGTGTGACCCTGGAATTGATTCATGGTGCAATGCTAGGATCAAGAGCACTAGGATTAGGGGTGCAAGTGCCACCACCCTGACTAGTCTGTATAAGATAAAAGAGGCTTAAAGACACTGTTAAGGTCCCGTGTTGCTGTGCTACCTTCTGCCTGTGCCATGGCTGCTCTCTGGTGTGTGCCACCCTTCCTTGAAGCCAGCCAGTTGTGGACTGAAACCTCTTAAGAACTTTAAGCCAAGTAAACCTCTCCTCCGTTAACTTCGGGTGTTGGATGGTTTGTCTCAGCAGTGAGAAAAGTAACTAAGATCATGACCTTTTGTTTTTATTTTTCATTTTTAAACAGATTTATGGAGGTATAATTGATAGATAAATGGCACATTTTAAAGTGTAAAATGTGAAGTTTTGATACGTGGGAAAACCATCACAACCCAGATAATGATCATATGCATTCCCGTAATCATTTTTCAGGTGTAATCTCTCCACGTTTTCCCCAGGCAATTACCAGTCTGATTTCTGTCACTGTAGTTTAGTTTGCATTTAAAAATGTTTCTATATGAAATGAAATATATACATTCGTGATGTGTACATGCACTATATGTGTGTATGTTTATTTATTCCTTTTTTTCCAGTTCAGTCTGAGGAAAAGAGAAAGCCTGATGAGTGTATCTCTTGGGAATTTGTTTTAAGAGGTAAAGGTAACACCCCCAGGAGCTAGCCAACTCCTCTGCACAGTTGTGGTTGGCAATTATCAATCAGATTTCCTGCACACTGGCCAAGGTGTAACGTTACCAAGCAGTTTGGAGAAGGAGGTGATGGTTAACTTTCTGGAACCCATGGGCACAACCAGGTATTTAGTACCTTTCACCTGTGAGTTTATGAGGTTACTGAATGATTGGGTTAAGCATGGTGAATTCTATTACAAGAAGGTGTTTCCATGTCACTGGAGCTGTGGAGGGTGGCCCTGGAACTGTCACCAACAATCCTGGTGCTGCAAGAGCTATGCAGGGGCCTTGTTGTCTTCTTAGAATTTAAACTTCACACTCTGCCAGTCTTCCATGTTGCATAATGGAGGGAAGGATGCACTGAACAAGAATACACGAGTGAGAGGGATTTCCAGGTTGCTGGTTAACCTACAGTCATAATATGCTCACTTGGTTGCAATAAATTTTTATGGTAAATTACGCAGTATACCAAAGTACTTTGGCCCTTACTTCTGTTGTGTCATTCTATAATGGAAGGGCACGGGGAGAATCAGACTGCCCCCATGTGTGAGAGCTGTGTGGAACTGGAGGACTGTGTGCTCCTGGTGGGCAGTCTGCAGTGTGCGTGGCACGTCCCGGGGCCCCACCCGCGCAGCCCTCTGGTGCAGACTGGTGTCTCAGCTTCAGTGCAGGCAGTCCCGGAGGTCACATTTCCTCCTGTGAAGGGGCCGTGGTACTTCCCTGGACATCTTCAAGGAAGACCACTCATGAAGTGAGGGGGCAGACAGAAATAACAGTGCAAGCGACAAGGGAGCTCAAATGTATTTTGCTAGAACCTGGCCAGCCCCTTTAGCCCGGCAGGCCACAGAAGCATGGACACACCTTGCAGATGCAGGAACCCCAGGTCTCAGAGATGACGGAGGGAGGCACATTTGTCACTCAGCCAGGGTTCTACCACAAGGTCCTTTGCAGTTAGCCAGGCTGAGTGAGGAGGAGGTGGGAGGAGTCCAAGGTCTGCACTGGGCTCTTCATCTTGGCTTCATTTTCCTGCTCCCCTCTTAGGTGCCCCTTTGGTGTCCCCTTACCCTGAGTTCTGTTTCGCATTTCCAATCTCTGTTTTTGCGTGAAAGTCCTCCAGGCTTACCTCTCCCAAAAGAAGTCTCGAAAGAGGTTAGCATCGCACATCTGCCAGTCTGCTAAGTGACACCACTGGCCACAAATGGCTATTGAGCACTTAGGATGTAGTTAGTAAAACAGAGATATTTATTTTATTTTAGTAAATTTAAATTTAAAAGCTGATAACTGATTCAATAATTTGGAAAACTTAAATATGTTTGGGACAACTCTGCATTTTCAACTGTTAATTTTTTGAAATGTAAGTACAAATCAAATATTTATAAGGAAAATCTAGCATCTGAATTGAGACATGTAATTATAAAATGCCTACCACATGTTAAGAACTTTCTATGGAAAAATGAAATATCTCATTAAAATACTGGATTACATGTTAAAATATATTATGAAAATTAATGTTACTGGTTTCTTTTACCCTTCATGTGGCTACTACAGAGTCCATTTGGCATTATATTTTATTTCTTTTGAGCCATAAACTTTGGATTGTTTTGCAGCATTTAATGAGAGAATGGCTAAGTGAAGGAAGACTTGAATTCCTTCTGCCATCCTGTAGTTCTCACCATCCTACTTTTCCTGACATCAACCCAGATGAGTCGAGTTCAGGGAGTGGGGAGAAAGGCTGTGGAGAGGGAAAAGGGTGACACCCACTCCCCACTCCAGGAAGTACTTTCCCTGCTCCCCACCCCAGTGTATGGAGCAAGCTGAGGGTTTGAACTCCTCAGGGGAGCTGTCTCACACCTCACTTCCTCTCTGTAAGTGACCGTGACGCCTGGTGAGATGCCAACCTGGAGAACTGCGGAATCGTCAAGTGCCAGCTGAAGGGACCTCAGGACCCGGGGGTTTGTAAAGCTTCTCCAAAGCGCGGCCAATTGCCGTGTCACCTCCTAGGGCACGTTACTCCTAAATGGTTCACTGTGTAGGCACAGGATCTCTGTCCTAAGACTGTTAAAATAAAACTTAGGTAGTTCTCTGAATACCTCACGTACACAGTGATGGCACCTGCTGTAACCGTCACAGGACTGTCTCTTTTAGCAAGCCAAGGTATGACATCTGGTCTTAGACAGAAGGTCATATGGAGAGTGACAGCATGTTTTGCAAAAGAATCTGAAAGTAGCAGCAACCAAAAGAGACTGTCACCTACTGGCATGGTACACCAGCGAGTGAGAAGAGGCACAGGGTCTGTCCTTTATGTCACATCCCTTCGGCTTGGAACATCTCCCCTTTTCCCATCCCTTTGAAACCGGATTTACTCTTCAAGACCCAACTTGGTTAGACCCCCACCGCCTCCCAGGGCCTCTCCCCGATAACTCTGGATTTCCCAGCCCTACTCAAAAGCAGCTATGTCATTAGGGCTGCACATGTCACAGGATGGTGCGCTCCATCCTTCACCAAGTGGCTGAGTCCACCTGTATATTTTATTTGGGAGCCAATTGCTAAGACCCAGACGGATAGGATGGGTTGATTTGTTCGCATTAGTTGTCTCTTGCTGTAACAGGGAGCTCCAAACTGCTTTGCAGATAGTTACCTTTTAACTCTTATCTCCAAAAGAATCAGACTGATGTGAAAAACACATTATTTTATTTATAATCTCTTCTGTTTACAGTGTATGCCTTCATTACAATCATTGTTGTAATAAATATGGAAATGCTAGACCATCAGCACAGTGGCCTCCAACCTGAGCCATGGGCGCAGAGGGATACTGCAGGCCCCCAGCCTGCCCAAGAGGTGGTTAGGAAGCCCTCAGAGAGTTCCCTGAGGGTGGAGACTCTGAACTTGAACCAGGATGAAGAAGTCAGCACAGCAAATCCTAGAGTGTCAATTAAAGCAACAGATACAGGTTTTTACCAGATGACACAAAATGAAGATGCTCACAATCCCATTCGTGAGATGCAAAGCAAACACTAGAGAAGGCTGAGCTTTGCCCCATGGGCGTCCCCAGGCTGTGCCTCCTTGTTGTCCTCTCCACCTCCTGTGTGCATCTCCCAGGAGACTGGAGTTCCAGGTAGCTGCGCTTCCCACACCACGGCTCTGGCTGCTTGCAGTGGTGGCCGGTGTCTGCAAAATGAGAGAACTGGAAGCAAACAAGCTCTGCATCTGGCAGGATTAGCAGTGTTGATTCTTGAAGCATTCCTTCTGCTGCCCTGACTTTGTTTCCTTGGACCATGCAAGTTGAATGCCTGGGTCGCGCTGAGGGGAAGAGGGAGGGAGAGACGCCCCGTTCATCTCCCTGTGTGGTTCCCTTGGTATGACCAGCTCTTAGGCCAATGCAGCAATCTCAATATTCTCTCATCCATGTGTACAGAGTTTTCTGAAAGGCAGTCGCACTGCTCTGGAGTGGTTTGGGCTAGTTTCCCATTAGTAGTGTTGGGGGATGCCACCCAGGCTCCGAGGCTGACAACTGCCTGTGTGCGCATGTGCATACACACAATGCACCTTAGCCCCCGCTAAGTCACCTGTAACCTTCCCTGATGAAACGGGCTACAAAGGCATCAGGCTTGCTGTCATCCATAGTGTGATGTGGACAAGAGAATTTTTCGGGTTGGATGGAGTAGAAGAAATGGTATCATAAAGAAACCTATGCTTCCCAAGGACATTCCGTGCTATCAAAGTGAGACTGAATCAGCGAGTTCCCTGTGAACTCCAGGGAGCAGGTGATTAGCAGCTGCTGGTTGAGGCTCCTTCTCAGTTAGGGAACTGACTGATCTCAGTGTTCTCACCTTTACTAGAAGGAAATGAATAAGGAACTAAGTCTTCTCAGAAGCTGTTTTTGCAACTTGGCAGAAGAATTTGAGAAGTGCAGTTAACATTCCATAATTACTGGTCCTAAAATACTGTGATCATGCCAACAGACTGCTTCCTGCTCTTAATAGCGTAAAAATGTCTTTTAGCTAAATCACGATTATAGCTTCTCAAAGTCAAGAGGATTAGACAAGTCCTGATTTCAGGCTAGCAGCAGGAACACCACAGAAGTGACAGAAATGATATTTGGGCAAAAGAGATGAAGTCTTTCTTGCAATCATTTTGCTCCTGCCAATTTCCTGAAGTTTCAAAAGTAGGTCTATTACAAATATGTACTAATTTAAAAATGAAATTAAAAAGGTAAAAGCAGATTGGGCCATCTCAGCTCAGGTCTACTCTAGGAAGGAGAAACCAACTCATTTTTTAAGGAATAGCCTATTTATAAAATCCTTAGAATATGAAACATAGCCATGGACAGGAGGGTGGGTTGGGCTTAATAATCAGTTTTTCTCCTGTTGTGGCCTAACAGACAACTTGTGATTCCAGTGCTGACTCCAAAGTGAGCCTTTTCTGGACCATACATGTCATCTTATTCTCTCTCCCTTTCTCTCATCTCTTTTCCTCTCTTTCTATCTCTGTCTTATCTCCACCAAGAAATGGAACTTGAAATTAGCTTTCTTGAAGGTCCAATCAGGTCTCTGGTCCAAAGGACAGGGGTGTGAAAATGGCCCAACATATTACAAAACATGTCAATTCTAGCAGAAGGAAATCCAAGGAAGTTAACTCTTGTGGTGAAAAAAGTAACTGAGTTTCAAAAGCAACACCTAAGCAGAGAGTGTGCATTCTGGTTGGGAAGCTTGGAGAATAAAGAATTTCCAGGATACTTGAAAACATCTCAGGTGAAATCTCGGTTGGAAATGTGTCCCAACCACAAACAACCCGCCCGTGGGTGACTCGGTCTGTGACCCAGAATCCAGACCTTTCAGCCATCGCACAAAGGTAGAGGATCAGTTCAAGGTTCCTGCCTTCTGGTCCAGGAGCTCCTGCCAACCACGGGTCATACTATGGGTGTCTGTGGCACAAGGGGCGGGGAGGCCAGCAGGCCAGGAGTCTGGAATGTTTGCAGGTTGAGCTCCAGAGAACATCTTGAGGAGTTTCAAGTGTCCAGAGAGCCAAGATATATAGTGTCCAAAGCTGGGTGCTTCCTTGGATAGCTAGGAGTTCCCTGGCCCTCAGGAGAGAGTCTCAGTCTCCTTCTTGATGGCTGGTTTATAAATGACTCCCTTGTTTTCACCTTTTTTGCTACTGGAACAATAATAAGAGGACATAAGGCTTGTTAGAATGGAGAGAGTAACTGGAGAGCAGCCTGACTTGGATGTGAAACCGGGGGGGGGGGGGTTTTAGGAGTCAGATTCCTGTCTTTGGGAACCTGCCTAGACCTGCTGGTGTTGGGAGGCAGTGTCTGTTGGTGGGGCATTAATGAACTAAAACAGAACCTGTTCATTTTGCAGCTGCTCTTTTAACACCTGACAATATCACACTTGCATTTTGAAGATCTCATTATTACCTGTACTTTACACTTTTGGTTTCATAATTCCCAAAAATGTTTCTATTTTTCCTACCTGGGAAGATGATTATGTTTAGGAAAATCCAACAATGACAATAAAACCATGGGCTAAGGGAATTAATAGCTAATATGAGATTGCAGGTTTCCCCCATTTTCCTCTCTGGATTCACAAAAGAAAAACCAGATGTAAATATCTTAGCAAGAAGATAGCCCTGCTGATTGTATTCAGGTACGAACCCCAAATCAAGAGACGTGTCCAAGGTCACACGGATAATTAGCAATGGCAGCAGGGCCAACGCCTCCAAGTCTGAGCACAGTGACTTTTCCACACCGAGTGTCCACGTGAAGGAGGCGAGGGCACTGGTGTTGGGCACAGCTCCAAGGAGCAGTCAGTTGAGGTGACAGCGGCTCTGCTTCCTGCAAGGCTGCCTTCTCAGACAGACTGATCCTCAGGGACATGTTAGCCTCCCATTTCCATTTGGACCCAAACCAGCTCACCTCTTCTTCCTTCTGCAAAGCCAAATGGATACTCCCAAGACAATGCAGATGCCAAGGACACCAGCCAGGACCACAGATAGGATGATGCCTGGGGAAGAGGTAGTGGGCACACATTACATTTTCCCCACCCGCACCAAAGACACTGCACACAGGTATAGTCATGTCCTGCTGCATGATCGTCCCCAGAAAGGTACAGTTCCCCGTGTCTGCTCTCAGATTCTGGGCTTTGGCTTAGCGGGTCTTAATGGGGTACTTAACTGTGGCCATTTACGAAGTAAAGTGGTTTTCCAGGAGGACTTCTCAAACTTGTACAACAATCATCTGAAAAGCTTGTTCACAATGTAGGGGTTTTTGCTTTGGTTATTATTATTATTTATTTTTTGCCCAAGCCTGAGACTCAGGTTCAGTCTGTTTGCCATGGGGCCTAGGAATCTGCATTTCACCAAATGTCTCTAGCTGATGCCGTTGCACATGACCCTCCAACCACAGTTTGAGAAATCCTGAGCTTAGAATAAGAACATATTCCATCTTTGCATCCTGGACCGTCTTTACCATCTTTGTCCTCAATTTCCTGATCTTTGTTCCCCACTCACCTGACCTCCACCCTGAGTTTGGAAGTGTTTTCAGACACTGCTCCCACCATGACCAACAAAAGGTCTCAGACAGGCCATTTTTATGCATGCTGTACAGTGATTAGGTCTTGATTAGAGCAACATTTGATTGGCAGTTCATCTTTGAATTAGAGGACAAGACACAGAGGAGGGAGGAGGCCAGGAGCTGGGGTGACAGTAGAGAGAAAGCAGAGAGGATGGGCTAGAAGGGACACAGGCCCAGGTCACACTGAGAATCACCGAGATCACCCAGCTGCAGCATGCACGGTCAGCTATGCACATACCCATACTCAGTTCTGCGTCGGTAAGGAGTTCTATTGTGACGGGAGAGGAAAAGATGGGAAATTAGAGTCAAACCATACTGAATCCGACCATGCGTTGAGAGAAGCTCTACCTTGTCTGTGGCTTATGCAGCCCTTCTGGGCATAGTCACCTTTGGCTTAGATGCCTGCCTGATAGAATAGAGGGAATGCCCAGCAAGGGACTCCTACTGTGACCCCTCCTTCTGGTCACCGTGCGCTCTTTGCCAGGGCACGACTTCAGTTACTCTCATGTTCCAAGAGCAGAGGTGGGGAAGGTGAGAGCCAGCCTGCTCAGGAGGCTGCTGTCCGCTTCTCTGGTGCAGTCTTCTGCTGTCTTCCTTGGAGAGGATTCTACCACCAGCCTCCCCCGCAGCCCAGCCTCCCCACTCTGTCATTATGTTGCCTCTTTTGGTGCTTGGCTCCTCCACTATCCCTGTGTCTTGGCTCTGCTCTGTGGAACTAGGAGATGGTGGCTTCTCCAAGTGAGTTACTGATGGAGGGACTTGGGAGTCCTCGGTGGGACTGGACTAGTATCCAGCTAGTATCCAGCTATCTAAGGATCCCCCAGGGCAGATCAGCCATGAACCCATTTTCTTCAGTGAGCAGAGGAGCACAATCATGACATCTCCCTGGCCTTCCGCAGCCTACTTCTTTTGGTCCTTTTGATTCTTCCCCTTTTTCTCAGGTCCTTTATCTAAAGAAAATGTGTTTACACTTACCCTCCTCTGGGTGTTTGCTGATCTCAACAGAAACTGCCTGTGTGGGTACATGTGTACACATGTGTGTATTTCGTGAAGCAGTTGTTGTAACACGCTGGAAACCAGAGTTGTACAGATGATGGCCACCAAGCCTGACAGACAGAAGAACCTCCACAGCCCCCAAGACTCTGGTAGACCCTCAGCCAGCCAAGTGTGAGATGCCAGCAAAGAGCAGCCTGCCCCAGGGCCCTGGACACTCTGAGGCACCACATTGAGGTTGCAGGATGAGGATTTACTCTCTGCCCACCTCTTGTCCTGTGGCCAGAATATAGCTGGGTCCCCAGCATCTGTGAACTATGTCCCTTCCCCACTGTCCTCCTGCGGTCTCATATTGAGCCCGCAGAGCTTCGCTGATGCGAGGCTGGCCCCTGGGTGTCCCTGGGCTGCTGTGAGGGTAAACAGAGAAGGTGTGGAGAATGCTGACCCCAAGGACAGAGTGGGCTGTCGCTCTGCTCTGCTGACCACTGTGGGCAGCTCATGGCCTCCCAAGCGCCAGATTCCCCCCTACCAAGCCCTGTTCTTGTATCCTGAACGTGAGGCGCAGTCTGTGGCTTGGGGAGATGCTGGGGCCGGGTCTCCATCTGTGGGGGAGGTTCCCATGTGCGTACAGCTTGTGGGCTGCTCGTACCTGGCCTGTGGTGCAACTCGGTATCTGGGTGTGCAGGTTTTTTTAAAAAGTTGCCCAGAGAGACTTTGCCCCTTCAGATTGCAAACAGACCTGGCCATGATTGCTTTTCTAAAGCTCTTTGATGAAATATACTTTTGTTCTTTGTTCCTAAAACTCCAGAAGCTCATGGTACCAAACCAGTTCTCATCACATAGAAACAGTTACTAGCAGGCTTGGCCACTTTGCTAAGCCATCTAAACTGGATGCTATTCCTAACATTGACTTTCACGGTCACCTCACGTATCCTGAGAGCCACCCAGGACTCCAGCAGCTGGGGGCCCAGTCCATGGCTGGGACAGGTGTCTTCGTGCCATGGTCTCAGTTTGCTGAGCAGTCAGTGGCGAGCAAGGCCCCCAAGATGGGCCTTTTCTCCAGGGCACGTGACCCAGCCTGATGGCTTCTCCAAAGGGAGAGTGGCTTTCCCCTCTTGCCGTGAATGGCTATGTGGTGTTTTTAACTGGAATAGGCCTGACAGACTACAGTCTTAATTCAGTCCATTGTTGTAACCCACGTGCTTTGCTCCTGGATACAACTTGCCAGGTGTAAAATAGGGTCTCCTTGAAAACAGTGAAATGCAACCACACAGCCATGAGGTTAAGGAATGCAGGGCCTGGCACAGGTGCCTTCAGCACCTGAGACTCAGCAAAAACAAAGCAGCTTGACTAAGGAGTGCCAGCCAAGGGGTCGGCTCACAGCTCTGCCCCGTCAGGAAGCCTGGGACACTGCCCCTGCCAATCCAGGTGGCACCAACCATCAGGGAGGTGGGCTTCTCTGCAGAGAGGGAGGGAGCATGCCCACAGGTCCAGGGTCCAGTGGAGGCAGAGCCAGAGACTGCTAACTCAAAGGAGACAAGGAAATCCACAAGCTGTTAGAGCACAGGGCAATTCAGAGAACAGAGAACTACAGCTGGCAGAGAAAAGTCAGAGCCTGTTTTACAGCAGAGTCTTGGCTGGCTGAGGCCCAGTCTCTGGAATGCTGTAGTGAACAGGCCTTAAGTATGGCCAGAGAAAGTGACATTCAGATTAAACAAAGAAATGATCCTTTTCTACACAGGGACTAAGACAGGCAGGTTCCACTGAAGAACAATGACACAGGCAGGAAACTCTGAGACAGACTGCTCCAGTCTGTCACTGACATGACAGCCACTGGCTAAGAACTCAGCAGAAGGGGCATCTAAGCTAGATGGTGGCAGAGACACATGCTGAGTTCCCTGCTGTCCACAGAGCACTCAGCTTTGAGTCAGGGTGAGCAGACACACAGAAGGAAACGACACAGACACAGGAGAACTGGACTGTGCGTGCCTCCTCCAGTGAGGAGGAGGTCGGTAGCCGCTTGCTACCAGGGCTTCGCTACCTGTTCTGGCTCACAAGCCACATCTTCCACTGGCGTCCAGCTGGCCCGACGATGCTGGTTACTGCTTTTGAGGTCTCCTGAAGCCTCAAGGGTAAACACAGACAGGACCAGCCAGAGGATCAAGCTTCCTTGCATACATCTTGGAGTTCCTGGAACAACAGCCTAATATTTTCTAGCTCTGTTTGCGATTCTACTTGAAAACGTAATCCTTTTCAAAGTCCAGTTTTTTGTAGGCAGCAGGTTACACAGTGATGACATATATACAATATATGAATCTTCATCAATCTGTAGTCTTATGAAAGAGACCGGGAGTTTAGTTTACCAAAGGTTCAATCATGCCACTCCATGAAATTCAGTTTAGGATGGCATGATTCTTATTTCTATCCTCTATTAGAAACCACAGAGTCAAGTGACTGCTGGCACCCTCTTTGAATGCTTTGGTAAGAAAAGCAAGGTGGATGCCCTCAGTAACCAGAGCGTGACTGTCTTTGGAGGACACACTGAACTGGGCAGTTTTCCTTCTTAACAGCTATACAACCCAGTCAGGAAATAATTTCTACAAAGAAATCTGCCAAAAAGACCCTGTTAGATTATACAACGGGGACAGGACTGAGGGCTTTGTCTCCAGATCACAGGAAGGGAGGCCCAGGGGAGAAAGTCACACTGCTCCGAGGGGCCACAGTCCCGGAGCAGCAGGCAGTTATAGTGACAGCCCTTGGCCGTGAGCTGCGTTCTGCGGCCCAAAGCAGCCGTGCTGAAAGAGTGCCAGAGCGGTAGAATGGGCCGTCTGCAAGTCAGAGCCCCAGAAGCTGCCGGCTTCCTCACAGGCTTCAGAACCAGGCAGGAAGTTCTGATCTTTATAGTTTTTCTTAAACACATGGGCCGATTTAAACAGAACAACATATGGGTTGGTTGAGAACAGAGCAAATGAAACTTAACAAAGCTAAAATGTGACACTGGCCAGACTCACGTATAAATCATTGTTCAGAGAAGGCGCTGGTGAACTGGTAGGGGAAGGGAGTCGAGGCAGCTACGGTTTTTCAGCAGGCTTGTAATGAGCACAGGCACAGTGCCAGACATGAGAAACAAGTCCGACATCAACTGCCCCTTCCTTCGGGAGCCTGCACAGAGGGTGTGAGCTTTCTTTCCTTCCCTCCTTCCCGTTTTTAAATTATGGTGGGAAATAACTGCCCTGTGGTGCGAGGCACTGTGACAGGATGCGTAAGTCTGGTCTGGCTGCACCGAGTAGACCACCAGTCACCGCCAAGGGGGCAGGGAGGACTTCTGAGGACGTGACTAGAGCTGGGTCTTGAAAGAAGTTCCCAGGTGGAGGAGGGTGAGAGCCACCCCAGACGAAAGGAATAAACGTTGCGTGCACTTACACAACGTTTATAGCTGTCCTATAAGGGAGGCCCTGCAGTTTGTCGGCACTGAGACAGAGAGGGCAGGGATGGGTGCTGTCAGGGCCCATGTTGGGAGTGACTGTGGTCCTCACCAAGGAGGGGGCCCAGCCTTCAGCCCAACCCCTCATGCCACTGTCACCTCGAGCATGGCCTGCTTCACTCCAGGGGCTTACTAGGAGCAAAGTGCTGCATGGTAGGGTTTTCTGTTCCCACAGTGCACAGTTGGGCTGCACTCAGGAAACACGTGGGGTGTCGGAGGGGGCTGGGACCCCACTTCTTGGTGTATCTGACACCTGCTCCTGGTATCCAGTACCCTAAGTCAGGCTTACGAATCTGAAGGAAGGGCTCCTCTGGTTACTTGGTTGGATCCTTTGGAAGGATCAGTGATACTCTTCCAGCTAATACCTTTTATTTATAAATAAAAAACTTAAAACACGAGGTCAGTATCCACAACACATACGTTCTCGTCTCAAAATATGAGATAATTAGCCATCTTAGCTGTAAGATTTCTCTCTCTTTTAAGGTTTTCTAAAACTACGCAGGTCCTTGAGGGTCAAGCAGATGCTAACCGTGCTACTCTACAGTCAGGGCCCTGGGCCTATAGGAGGTGACATGCATTCGCTCAGAGCAGGCCTACTGAAGACATGATTATAGAAATTCTGTGACCTCCTTTTGTCCCATCTCTGTCCCTCCCCGGGCAAGTCAGAAAAAAATGCTAGATAATATTAGTACGGTATTTATGTTTGATGGGCTCTTGCTGTTACCGTCTGGACCCAGAGTTAGTGTCCCTAGGGGGAAGAGGTCAGCCTGAAGCCACCAAGAATCAGGCCAAAGCCCTAAGGTTTGGCCCCTGGGACAGGCATCTGCTTCTGCCACCTTTCCCGTTACAAACAGGGAATGAGGCATCTCTTAGATTTCTTTGTTCTACCTCAGTAACTGCAGCTTTGCTGTTTCAGCCATGATCATCACTAGACTGAAATTTTCATGCTATGACAGGATAAGGAAAAGCCCAGGCCAGGTGACATAGGACTGTAGAGTCCTCTGATACAATGAAAAATGTCACTTCTGGGCCTAGGTGAGTCACTGAACAACCCTTGGGGCAGTGTATCTCCATCAGGGGCTTTTTCCCCTGGAAACCGGATCTCACTATGTATATTTGAGATTGGCCTGGAACTCACTGTGGCCCAGGCTGGCTTCAAGCTCACAGCGGCCCTCCTGCCTCAGCCGCCTCAGCCTCCTGAGTGCTAGGATTATGGGTATGCCCCACCACACCGGGCACTTGGCATCTAATGGGGATGGACCAGGGATGCCACTGGACGCCAACCATTATCCTGCCTGAACTGCGGGTAGTACCCATGTAAAGAAACCCTTCCCCAGGGCAGAAGGACAACTAGATGTCAACCATATGCTTTTCCAAGCACAGTCTAGAAAGACAGCAGCCAAGTGAAATGACTGAGTCCCTGTTGTTAAACCTCAGATCTTCACATGTACCCCAATTGTCCCCTAGAGGATTTTCTTTAGGTTACTTTCTTCCTGGAAGAATTTCCTGACTCCATAGCTCCTGTTAACATCCAGAGAAAATCCTGAGTAAACCAGGCCCTAATTACAAATATGCCTCAGTAGAAGAGTCTACAAATAGCCGAGTCCAAACTGATCAAGGCTCGTGCTGACGCGTAAGCCTGAGACAGCGTGTTACAGACTGAGACCCGCTCTGAGCTGAGTGTGGGGCCCTGGTGAGCACCCCGGGCAGATGAGGTTTGTGGCTTCACATCTCAGGCTGCCTCTTCACTGCTCCTGGGGAAGCAGCTGTGTTAGCTGCGTGTGTCTTTGGGAAACAAGAGGGACGGGAATTCGGGCCAAGTTTCTATAATCAGCCTTCAGATGAACAGGTTTGCCTTGGGCTGCCATGAATTCTCGTTGTAAGTAGAATTCAGCCCAGGTTTGTGGAAGCAGCATGTATGCTCAAGCCATGCAGGGAAGGCCAGCAGCAAAGCCGCACTTGGGCTTTGATCTCGACTTCCTAAGCTTTCTGAGCCGAGTGCAAGCTGCCGCTTGAAGCCCTCTTGATCTACCCAGCCAGACTCAAGCGTTTACTGATGGGCTCGGCTCACTATCCAGTCTACAAGCAGCTACTTAGATGGGAGCCAGTGTAAGAAGGTGGTTAATCTCTCCCAAAGCCATCGTCCATCATTACAAGTGAGGGGTTACTGTTGGATGTCATAATCAAGTTCCTGCCCGGTTTCTTCTGATCCTTTGTATCTGCCCTCAATCTCTGTCCCTGTAACATAAAGTTAGGATTGGTAGTTGTTAGTGTCCATACCGCAGAAGAAAATGAAATGAGGCCTTTAGCTGGGTGTGGTGGTACATGCCTGTGATCCCAGCACTCGGGAGGCTGAGGCAGGAGGATCGTTGGGAGTTTGAGAGCAGCCTGGGCTACACAGTGAGCTCAGTGCCGGCCTGGACTGCATAGCGAGACCTTGTCTCAAACAAACAAACAAACAAACACCCAAAAACCCCAAGGACTCCTAATATTTGTTTCCTTGTTCCCAGTGATGTGCACAGCCTAACTAGCTCAGGAAACAGAGCTGAAAAAATACAGAGCCCTTAAATCACAAATAAAATTCTACCTGATTTACATGAGGAAAGTCCCTTATCTCCAGGCAGAGTTTTGTATTTTTAAATTTTATTTAAGTAGTGCACTAGTTCCATTTACACTGCAAATAGTATGTATTTCACTTGGAAGAATGGGACAAGAAAATGCTCTATTCCAAATAGGTCACTAAGGAAAACATTCTGGGTATTTGGATCATTTCTTAGAAAAGAAGTTGTTAATTATGGAATCTCAATGTTAGGAAAGGCCATCATTTATGGATTCAGTTTTCAAACTGAGCTGAGGAAAAGTGTGAAGTGACCTTAACGAAGCTATCTAAAAGAACACAAAGATGAGTTCTTAGGCAGTTCTTAATTCAATACTAACAGAACAGGACAAAATTCTGACCAGGGAAATGGGTGAGCTCAGAAGGGCAGGTTTTGAAATCTTCGTTGCAAAGGCCTTGGAATGTTCTTCATTTATATAACTAAACTGACTGGTGATGGTTATGATCTCACACAGTAAAAAAGGAACAGCAGCAGCAACAACAAAAAGTACACCTGGTTAAGATGAGGGCTAAAAGAAAACCCACAAATTGGGAAAAAAATCTTCATGGACAGCGCCTCAGACAAAGGACTTCTGTCTAGAACTTATAAAGAATTAAAAAAAATCAGACCCTCGAAATTCAAAGACCCAATCCAAAAATGGGCATCTGAAATGAATACAGTTCTCAGATAAAAAATACGAATGGCAAATAAATACATGAAAAAATGTTCATCATCATTAGTCATGAGAGAAATGCAAATTAAAACCACACTGAGATTCCATCTCACTCCAGAAAGAATGGCCAAGATAGAAAACACTACCAACAACAAGTGTTGGAGAGGCTGTGGGGAAAAAGGAACTCTTTTGCACTGTTGGTGGGAGTGTAGACTGTTGCAACCACTGTGGAGGTCAGTCTGGAGATTCCTCAAAAAGCTGGGTATGGAAGTCCCATTTGACCCAGCTATTCCGCTTCTAGGCATATTTCCAGAAGAACTGAAAACATCGTACCACAGTGATTTATGTGCACCCATATTTATAGCAGCACAATTTGTAATAGCCAGACCTTGGAAACAACCTAAGTGCCCATCAACTGAGGAATGGATAAAAAAGTTGTGGCATTTTTATACAATGGAGTACTACTCAGCTATAAAGAATGATCACATCGAGATATTTATAAAAAAATGGACACGACTTGAGACCATTCTCTTAAGTGAAATAAACCAAACTCACAAGGGTAAATACCATATAATCTCCCTAATATGAGATTTGATA
>PVJX010012027.1:0-51627 GCA_004027295.1 Dolichotis patagonum | reverse complement strand
TGTTGGAGAGGCTGTGGGGAAAAAGGAACTCTTCTACACTGTTGGTGGGAGTGTAGACTGGTGCAGCCACTGTGGAGGTCAGTCTGGAGATTCCTCAAAAAGCTGGGTATGGAATTCCCATTTGACCCAGCTATTCTGCTTCTAGGCATATTCCCAGAAGAACTGAAAACATCATACTACAGTGATATATGTGCACCCATGTTTATAGCAGCACAATTTGTAATAGCCAGATCTTGGAAACAACCTAAGTGCCCATCAACTGAGGAATGGATAAAAAAGTTGTGGCATTTTTATACAATGGAGTACTTCTCAGCTATAAAGAATGATCACATCGAGATATTTATAAATAAATGGACACGACTTGAGACCATTCTCTTAAGCGAAATAAACCAATCTCACAAAGGTAAATACCATATAGCCTCCCTAGTATGAGATTTGATAAGAGTATATTAGTATTTTTGGTAAGCATGAGTCTCCATCTCATAGCTTTGAAGTCTTTCAAAGTTTTCAATCATCAGTTGGAATGGTTTTATCCTGTTTTGTTTGACTATATCATGAGTGATGATATGAACAGCTGTTTTGAAGATAACAAAACATTATGACAGCTGTTGCTGATTTAATATCATCCTTCTTAGAAGTCCTACCATGCTTTTTTTGTTCTACTACCATTGGTTCTATCTATCACATTGTGCCCTATTGGAATTTGAATATGTGTGATAGTTCAAAAAAATTTTTTTTTTCGAAAGTGAGATATTATAGTACCCATTGATCTTTTTCTGTTATTCGGTTCAGAAAGCCCTGTAATTCTTTCACTCTATGCATGGCTTTATACTATTGTGTTATGTTTGATATTATTGTATTTGAAACTATGCTCAACTATAGCAGAGAAAGAGATATTTTGATAGCTACTGTTAATGTCCGGTTGTCTTATTGTAAAGTGCTGTGTTGTTTATGTTGTTCTGTTCTGATATCATTTGTTCTGACACAGCAAAGACAAAAAACCTTTGCTGTGTCTCATCCCTCAGAATGTGGATGATTCACAGCCTCTGAAAATTGCCTAAAAGTGGACAGTTTCTCCCCTGCTCCAAACTCAACCTCTTCCTTCACCTGTCCTTTCCATTTCAAAATAGCTAAAACAACAACAAAATCTGGAAACGATTGCTCTACCTTGCCACCCTTTGAGTTAAAAAATTTCAAATCTTCAGGCATGTTTAAAGAATAATCCAGGAAATTTTGAAATGTTAATATATATTGGCTGCATTTGCTTTTCATCTCTTTGTAACATTTTTATTTTAATGAAACACTTGTAATGTGTCGAATCCTTGGTGCTGGCTTTCAGCAGGGATCACCACTTGAAGAAACCTCTGGAACTCTCTGCGTGAACCCTTCAAGTATAATTAGCACCAATTGCTTTGACCTGCCAGAGACCTAGACACTTTCTCAGATGCTTTCCTTTTAGTCATCTACCCAGTCACCAAGTTCTGAGGATTTTAATTCGGAAGAGAATCTACAAAACCTTGATTGGTCTTCCCTGTTCAACTCCTATCAGCTCTCAGAAATGACCCTTGAGTAGGTCACTGTCTTTCTATTTTAATATTTTCCTGTAGAGACCATTCTATAAATTGATGCTATTATTTGTGTTAAGATGTAAATTTAATTATATTGCTTTTTAAACACTTTAATTTACCATGATACTCTTGCCTATTTCTGTATGTGAGTTCCACTCCTGTTCAAATTTACCCTGTAAATCTTGTCTGCTTCTGAATTCCTAGTTATATTCTTTTCTGTTACACTCTGAAGAATTTACACTCTCTTTGGCTGAATTGCTCTTTCAACATCTTTTAGCATTTGGTTCAGTTTTGATTTTGATTCAGTTTTGATTTTGATTCAGTTTTGATCGTTTCCCTTTGGAAGCTACCGAGTCACACCCTCATCTCTTGATTCCTCTGTTTCTTATAAAGCATTTGTGTGCACTTCCCCCACTTGACTGCAAGTTTCAAAAGACTGAACAGTATCAGTGGATAACACTGAAATTTGTGCTTCTATGATATACATAACAGCTAGTGTTGAACCATAATAGGTGATGCTGAATCTAGAAACCAGAAAACTAAGAATACATAGCTTAATGTTTCCTTAAAGCAAATTCTAAATTATCACAGTTCATTAATAAACAGCAACAAAATCCAAATTCTGCAGCTCAAATGTGGGTAAAATAAGCTTTACAACCCCTTCAGTGTGTTAAATTCTAAGGTTCCATGCCTACTGGATCTAGTCTAAGATGTAGCATATAAAATATGGCATGGATTCAAAAAATTTTTGTTTTCTTCACTGAGTGCTCTTATTTCTACAGCTAGATTTTGTAAATACTGGCCACAAGTAGGTTGATTATTTCTTTTTGGTATTGGTGATATAAAATTAATTTTGAATTTATACCATATAACATAAGCATCCACTTACTGTAATTTATCCATATGACACTGAATGATATGATGTCATTAACAACAACAGATGATAACAAAAGAAAATTCTTTGAGGTATATACAATACAGTCTTGTAAGGTACATAACATCAGAACACCCCATTATATGTTTATTTATTTTGGGGGGGTCCCAGGAATTAAACTCAGGAACTCATGCTTGCCAGGCAGGAGTTGTGCCACTAAGCTAAATCCCCAGACCTAGAGCATCACATTTTAAAGACTCTAAAATAATTTTAAGATTCATTTGAACATAAAAATCAATATACCTCATAAAAGAATGAGTTTAAAAATTATCCAGTAGATTTCTAGTTACACAATGTAATATACAATGTATTCTACTGAGGAAAAAGTTGAAGCATAGCCATAAATCTTTATGAGTGTAACTAAACCTTTTACTTTATCTTAACTATTTCATAAACACCAAGAGAAACACAGGACACAGCCTATGATAAGCTATAGAAATATTTACTTTTCCCAAAGGCCCACTTATCAACCTTTACTTTTGGTTTCTTCTGATTTTCCCCATGGTTCTTCCAGATTTTCAGTTAGTGAAATACTTTAAACTGGAGGAACTGTCCAGACTGGGAATTTTTGTACCACTTTCCTGTCAGTGGACATATGAGTTTTCCAGTTTTGAAGATTATCTTAGCAGGCTCATGTTTCACATTTTCCATATGTGGAAGAGATATGGGAAATGCAATGTTACTAATTCTGTGCTATAGAAGTCCTCAAAAATAAAGTAGGACTTTTCTTATTAAAATGCTTTCATGAATATAGATCCAAAATAAGCCCTGTTACTTTATTTTAGCAGTGCTTTTTCATTGCTGTACTAGTCACTTTCTCCATGACCCATTTGACATAATAGAGGAGCTACTAACATTAATGCCATTTCTCAGCTGTACAATTTTAGTTTTTGATTCTTGCAACATTGTCTGTTCCTGTGGATCTGTTTTCTAGACAGTTTTTTCTATCTGCCATCTCAAGTCTATTACCTAGCTTATATAATGAATGGACTTTGAATTTTTTCTGTTATTGCACATTCTTAGTTACTTTGCTCATTGCTGAGACAAAATACCCAATACCCAAAATCAAAGGAAAAATATGTTTATTGTAGCTCACAAATTTTAGAGCTTTCAGTTCATAGCTGGCTGGCTCCAAGGTAGGGTGGTATGGAGGAGAAATACTTTGTGGTGGGCAGAAGGCAGAAGCCAGCAAATCCACTAAGTAGCAAGTAAGCTGAAACAGCAAGCGATAACAGCAGCCCTCTTTCTCTCGCTTATATTTGATTTAGTGGACCTACCCTTAGCACTCATACCCAAGGTGGGCCTTCCCATTATTGTCACCCAGAACTATACCAAATAAATCTGTGACTCAATTTAATAATCATACACCCTTGGTCACAGCCCCACACACTTAAACACAGCATCACATACTCCAGATCCTGTTGTCTCTGAATAGCCCCACCTATTACTTCACAAGAATTTTGGGGAACATTTAGATACAAACCATAACATGTACTATTCAATCCTCAAATTTCCACATGGTGTCTTTATATGATTTTTTTGTTTTTACTTGAAATTTCTTCCCTAGCAAATCATTTACATCATATTTTCTCAGTACTCTTTAAGCATAGTTCCTTTTAATTCTTTACACTTCCTTATAATAGTTTATATGAAGTCTGTATCAGTGAAATCCAATATCTAGGCACATGTAATAAGTTCTATTGAATTTTTAATTTTTCTTCTAGTATAGTTATGTTTTCCTTTTTTGTATATCTTATAATTTTTATTAATAAATGGATATTTTGTTGATACATTTGATAACTCTAAATTTTAGGGTATTTTTTTTCCTATATGGGCTATTATACTTGTTATTGTCTTATTTGATGATGAGTTCATCAGTAGTTAATCCACAGACCATTTCTATATATGGCATGCAGGTGCCAATATGTTTGTTTATTTTTCTTTTTTCTGTTTTTGTACCAGGAGTTGAACTCAGCACTTTGATCTTGCAAGGCAGAAGCTTGTGCCACTGAGCTATATCCCCAACCCTATTTTTATTTTTTCTTACTTTTATTTTGAACCCAAGTTCTTAGAATTAACCTCTATATCAGCATGTCTTAATAGGTGTCTGGTTGGAGGTCGTGCTCAAATAGATCTGTATGTGGGCTGGGAGCCTATTTTTCTGGAAACTCTCATTTCCTTACTATGCATAGTTGAATAGATTCCTAGTCAACCAGAGCTGTCTAGAAAACATTTCCCTTCTCAGGTCTTCTTTGTACTTTCACAAAGCATTCCACTGAGTCAGAGATTTGCAGATCACTTATGTAATTCCTGAGTGACTCTCATTTTAATGAGTTCCTTGTCATGGTTCTGTTTAAGAACTGGGCACCTACTGACCACAAACAAATCCAAAACCCCTATCTTATAAAGTTACATTTATTCCCAACTTTGCTAAGCAAGTTTTCTCCTTTTACTAACACGAAGAAATCTTGTCTTTTGTATAAATCACACAGTCTTGTTGAGCAGCAAAACTGCGGTTTGTCTTAGCTAGACCCAGCGTAGTAGAATCACAGCACCAGCTGGGCTGGGAGAGGTGGGCAACAACCTGAGGCAAGAAGCCACAGACTCCCACTGTTCTTTTACTAAGTTTAGAAATTTTTCAAGAATAAATATTTCTGAATTAAATGTTTGATTTTGGCTGATTTTCGGAGTCCCAAAATGTTTGTTTTGACACCTGAATCAAGTTTTATAAGCATTTTTGGGAAAAGATTTGTCAACTTCTTGCCTCTTTTGGAAATCCTATTCTTTTTGTTTTTGATCAAAATATCCAATTAAAGGTGCCACATCTCTTTCCTTTCCTTTGTTCGATGGTGGTAGCCTCACCCCTCCACCACTTTTTTCTTTTGTGACAATGATATTTTTAAATATGGGTTATATTTGGTTTCTCCCTTTTCTTTATCACACCATTCATTAAGTATCATTTTGATTATTTTCCTCCAAAATTGTTTTATTTCTATTTATTCTTATTGCTGTCACTGCAATTCAAGTCATTGTTCCATCTGGATCATTGCAGTAATATATCTCTCTTGTAGTTGGGACATCACCAAAGAACTCATCTTGTTAAGAGTTTGGTTGCCAGCTGATGGGTTTAGGGGAAGTGAGCAGATCACAAGGGTTTTAAGTTTATCAAGTGAACTACTCCATCAATAAATTTGTTAGCTGAAAGAGTTTATTACAAAGTGCGGTTAATTGGATAAAGTGCATCACTAGGAATGTGGCTTTGAAGGTTTTCATTCCTTATCTATCTCTTCCAGTATGGCACTTCCTTTCTCTTTCTGCTTTTTCGCTGCCTTGACATGGATTGCTCGCCTCTACCACACCCTTCTGCCGTGATATTTCTGCCTCACTACAGACCTAACAGCAGTGGAGAAAGCACACCATGTTTGAAATCTCTAAAGATATGAGCCAAAGTCATTTTCAAGTGTACATTCAGTAATGTTAAATGTATGTTAAATGTATTTCTAGTTATGGAACAGATATCCAGTTACCTGTTGTTCTTCTAATATTATCTTATTCTTACATGTAACTTTTTAATCAGTTGTTACTGTGTTCTCTCTCTGCTTTGAATAAAATCCAGATATATCTTCATGCACTATAAATCCAGATATCATCTGGATGAAGTGTACTCCCTTGATTTCCTCTCATCCCATCCTCCTTGTTTACTCATTGTGACCACTCATCCCGCTCAGTAAATTTGTCCGGCTTTGTCCCGCCTCAGAGTCTTTCGCATTGTTCGCTCTGCTTGCACTATTTCTCATCTCTTCCTCTCACACCTGGCCTATTTTCGTTCTTTGTGAATGAACTTCAGTGGCAGCTCCCCTGGAAGGACTCCTCTTACAATTTTGTGTAATTTACAACTGCATACGCCTTAAGTCATTACATTCTAGTGTATTTCTGAAGTCATTTACTTCATGATTTATGTTAATTGGAAAATATATTATTTTTCACTTAAGTTATTATTACCTCTTCTCATTAAAGTCTATGAAGAAAAACTCTGCTTTAAGAAAAACTGGCTTTTTCAATATTTTGACAGTGTCTGTAATATAGTAGAAGCCCCTCACCCTATTTACAATTGATAAATTAAGTTAAAAAGAAAACATCATTTTCAAATGGTGTTGTTAAGAAACTTTAGATGAGGAATGAGAAAGTTAAAAATTTAAATAAAAATAAACATACTTTCTCAGTATTTTTTCTTTTTTCTCAACAGCTGCTGTTAATAATGTGGCTTTATTTTGTACACATAAAATATTAAATTGCTTATTTTATACATTTTATACAAATATAATATTAAATCAGAATCTATTAATAAAGGAACTTATAATAGGAAAATGGAAACAAGTAATTGTTTTATATCTTATTCTTTTACCTAAACATGGTGAATAATAATATAAAGTTTAAATTAACTGTTTAAAAATGGGAATTATGAAAGCATCTAAGAAGAAATATTGTTTTGAACTCAAGGGACTAATGAATGCAGATCTTGTGTTTCTGCAAAGAAAATGCATTTATGTTACATAAGTACTATATGTGAAATAAAGTACTCATTAATATTGCTCATCTGCTGGAAACCAAAAGAAAACAGCAATAGCTCAGTAAATCTTTGATGCTAGCAATTCTGTCATTTTTTTTAAAGAAAGTTTTGATATTTTAATGAGCTTTTTCTCTTGCTTCCTCAAAAAATTTCCAACTAAAAACTTTGAAAAATCTTGGTCCCTAAGGAGAAAAAAAATATGAAGCTGCAACTTAGTGACTACTAATTCATTTAATCCATAAATCAGCAGGAAGAGAAAATAATATATATATCATTTCTACAGCTTACAAGTTCCATAAATAAAAAATTCATTTGCTGATACTGACAACTTGGGTTTCTACCGCGGTAGTGAGCCCTCATCATGTCACTAGCTCTTTATGACTAAAGTAGAGATGAAAGCCCACGCACTTGATAGATCTACAGTGGTCCTCTTTTCCTCTCAGCTTTTGAAATGAAATAAGAGTTCAATAAAACAGTGTACTACGAGTCTTTTGTTCAGATGCATACAGTATATCTTTAGATATATACAGCATATTTATTTCCTCCAAATGTTTTATCGACCTTGGTGCTTGGGAGATGAAAAAACAAAAGAGAGTAGCACTGAAGTGCTGACATATTTACAGGGGGATTTAGAAAGTATAAAGTTTACTGGATGCTGTTATCAAAACTAACATTTAATCCTACTGTATTTTTTTCATTGTTACAACTGGACCAATTAGAATCAGAAAAGAGTCACGTATTCTACACTAAGAAAAATAATTAAAAGTCTGAGAGACACTTAGGGTTGGGGATTTAATTCCAAGCAGTCCTTCTGATATTTGAACTTGGATTTTATCCAGGGTTTCCCTGTCTCATTTTATCACCATTATATCTTGCTGAGGCAGTCATGCAAATTAACACATTTCTAAGAGTTCAGGGTACTCAACTAACACATTCCTAAGAGTTCAGGTACTCAAGCCTATGAAGGTGAAAGAAAATGATATAGTCTTCTGCTTTTTGTTTTCTTGTATTTAATTTTCTAAAAATTTACGTTGTGTTTTGCAAGCAAGAAAGAAAGTAGGTTTATTTGTAACTGATAGTATTGTACATATTCTTAGTGTAGTGAGACAGAAAGCTAGCACTAATTTTGGACCAGGAAAAGAGATTTGATAGGGCAATGGTAGGTGTAATACTGGGACCCTTCTATAGGACTCTGTTACAGAAAATAGAAATTCAACAAACTTAGTCATAATAATATAACTTACTGATATACTTACTGATAGTTGACAAATAGCTGACTTCAGACTAGCTTAGCTCTACTGCCCTGCTGTTTGGGCTGCCATGGCAAAATACTTTAAACTGTGAAAATTACAAATAGTGGAAAAGTATTGTTTTTCAGTTCTGGAGCCCAAGAAGTACAAAGTCAAGGTGGCAGTGAAATCTGTGTTTTAATGACAGTCTGTTTGTACAGATTGTGCCTTCAATGTGTTCTCACATGGCAGAAGGTGCAAATAGCTTCTCTCAGACCTCTTTTATCAAACCACTCATCCCATTCATGACTGGATTACCTCCTAAAGACCCTATCTCTTAAAACCACCACCTAGAGGGGTTAGGTGTCAATCTACAATTCAGGAGACCCATGATACAGCAAACAGGCACCATCTAGGAGGAGGAAAAAATTCTATCCCATAGAACTGTGAGGAACTTCTGCTGTCTATAAGCTACCTAATTTATGGTATTTTGTTATGACCCATACGGTAAGGCAGTTCATCTCTGTCTTTCATATTGCAGATTAACACAATATGGTACAGAAGTCAGTATCTAGAGATATCTAGTCATATTCTACCTTCTCTATGATTTAGAAGAAAAAATTCATCCTCAGGAAGTCATTCATGCTAAACTACTCATTGCATAGTTTTGTGCCATGCCTCTCATGAAGGTTACTTTTTACTGGGAAGAGACAGATGAAACAGACAGGCATTCCTGTCGACCCACTCTCCCTTTTCTTTCTCCAGAAACATATCTTCAGTGTTACTGAAGACCATGGAGAGTACTCCTTGTCAATTTGTTTTTCATTTCTTATGTTCCAAACCCAAAGCCACTGATGCCCTTGCAGATGGAAGTGAGGTCAGGTGCCAAAATAAGGACAAACTCTAAGCTGAAAAAACCAGAGTTTTTCCTTAGGGACCCCGGAGGGACTGTAGTATTGCCTTTCCTCGAGGTTAACCTGGTAACATCCATCTCATGCTTCTGATTTACAGAACTGTAAGACAACGAACTCTGTTTTGCTGCACACAGTAAAGTTTCAGTAATTGGGTATAGCAGAAATGGAAACAAACATACTTTTAATATGCTATTATAGCTGGCAGCACGTATATCTCTATTAACCATTGTTTCCGCTTCATTGTTTCTACCTTTTATGCCTCTGACAAAAGTGTGTCTTTCCCAGACAGTTTACTTATTATAAACCAAACTTTCCTTTTCCATGCTGAAGTTGACTTATCAAGGGGAGGCAGGAGGCTAGACTAAGTCTAGCTAGGAACTTAGGTGGGGCTGTTCATTAAAAAAATCCCAGTACCTGAGGTCAGAAAAGTTCCCAAAGCATGGCATTTGGAATTCTCAGGACAACTCCAGCAGGTTTTTGATAGGATGATTCCAGAGCTGACACCTGCCGCAGAGAGAAAAATGCAAAAATGACAGCAGACATTTCAGACTTGTGATCTACAGAGGTCTACAGAGCTCTCTGCTACCGTGCCTTCTCTCATGCTGTAGCGTGTGCTTTATTTTTCGACTTTTACTTAGCCCAACTCACTCTACACAGCCTTTTCCGCTTTGCCTTTGACAAATATGAAACTTTGCTACTGTTTATGCTTTTCTTGACCAATGCTTTTTTTTATTTAGAGAAAAAAGGAAAACAGAAAAAAGGGTAGAAATAATACAGAATTTTTAAAAATAACAATAAGAAATCACGAGTTCATAAATTGCATATTGTTATCAGAAGTAGTTGTTCAAGTTACAAAATCAAAGCATAAAAAATGAACACACAATCAAACAATGACAGCACAAACTATTCTGTTTGATGAACTGACAAAATATTAGTGGTATGGTTATCTATCTTGCACACTTAAACATACAAAATTCTTTCATTGAGACAGAAAGAACATAGAAACCACCTGTAGGAGACCATTGTACCCCAAACCTGGTAATAAAGTAAAACTAATTGTTAATAGCCATAGGTACATCACTTAAGGATTAGTGGTGAACTTTCACATTTTATTTTAAAAAGATTCTTTGTTTCTTTTCTGCTTCAAAATTTATGTTTCTCTAGTGTGAGCACCTTTTGATCTGTGGCTTCTAAAGGAAATATGCTTTTGATTTTGTCCAAAGAATAAACACTTATTGCACACTTGTTATATAATATATAATCCTAGGTATTGTTATAGTGCCATATATATATATATATATATATATTATATACTGTATATGTGCATATGCCTATATTTTATATTGTATATATATGAAAGAGTATTGTAAAACTGGTAGAAGTCATCTGTTAACTATTAACTGATAGCTTTAATAAACAAAATCTAAGCAGTGGAAAATCTTTTTTGTTTCTTTTGAAGGCATTTTTTAGATGTAGTTATTATTTAATAAATATTAAATAAAAGTAATGAAACAATTACTCTCTATTGTTCCAATTTGTTTGTCTATCTCTGCAAATAAAATTCTGATTTCATTTCTGTTTTTAAAGAAATAAATATATTATTTTCTAGCCTCTCCTATTTTAAAAGAAAAACCAATAGAAATAAATGATTTTCTTCCTTTGCTGGCCTCACAGTTACTTTGAAACAGTATACGTATTATACGACCTTACGTACTCAGCTTTTATATCTTAGTAAAATAAATATTACATCAATTGCTTTTCTACAAATTTCAGAAGGCTCTGTTGTTTTCTTGCTAACATAATAAAAGGCCAACCCATGACCAAGTGATCAAGAAAAAGGAAGGTTTTGAAGGAGTACACATTGTCAGTTTATTCTTAGCTCCCTTAGTCCCCTAAAAGCAGCATTATTTGAGGCTTGTTTTAAATCAGCTTTACTCTAAAGCATTTGGCTTCTGCCTGTGTTTCAAAGCAATTCTTTGAACAGCTTGAAATCATTAGGATGGGGGTGGCAAAAAAAATGGAGCTTCAAAGACCTTGCTCTGCTGAAACAATACACTACACTCAAGGCTGAGAAACCAACAGGGAAGACACTGCAGGCAAGGTCAAAACTTACAATAAGGTCGCCTCTTTTTTTAAGCTTTTCGAGACCTGGTTTACAGCAGCGATTCAACCAGGCATAACTAGGAGAAAAAAAAAGATCATTTGAAATATCATCTGCCCTGAAGATGTCACTTATAGTTCAGCTAAAAGAAAAAACATTTCCAAGAAATGGACTGATTTGATTGTCTGATGAGAGTTGTAAGTTTTGCCTGCAATCAACTCCATTCAGGATCTGAACTTTAAAGCTTTGAATGGAATTGATTGCAGCCCCAGTACAAAACCTCCTTTTCCTATTACTTAATTAAAAACATAAATATATGTTTTCTCAAATTGATGTTTCCTAATTGCAATAACAAAATTGCTGTACTTGACCAGTGTCCACTTGGAAAGAGTTGATAATATATCTCCCTCTAATACCCTGTGTTTTGGTAAGTGATCAGACAGTGATTATACACATGGACTTTCACATCAGACTGCTTAAATTTATGCTCAAAATGTACCACAATAAGGACAGTTTGGCCAATTAATCTGAGAGTCTCTATCCTCTAGTAAAGTAGAGCTAGCATTAATCATTATGCAACTAACCTCATCTTCATTGCATTAACATTTATTTGTAGTTTGGAAATAGACTTGTCACATAATAAATGCTCAGTAAATGTTAATCATTTTTATTAGAATTTGCCAGAGTAACAGAAACAAAAGAGAGAGAGAGAGAGAGAGAGAGAGAGAGAGAGAGAGAGAGAGGGGGGGAGAGTCAGAGAGAAAGAGATAGAGAGGGAGAGAGAGAGAGGAGAGAGAGAGAGACAGAGAGAGACAGAGAGAGACAGAGAGAGAGAGAGAGATTATTAAAAAAATTTGTTCACATGATGCTGAAGACTTGGTAGTCCAAGAGTTAACTGACTGGCAAGTTGGAGTCCAGGAAAGAATTGCATTTGGCATCCAAAGTCAGTCTATTAGCAGAATCCCTTCTTGCTTAGGAAACTTTGTTCTATTATGGGCTTCATCTTGACATAGGGGAAAGTATAGGGAAAACATAACTCCCGATCTGCTGGATGTCAGATATATCATGTCATCAAGTTTGTGTCCCCTGAAATCAAAGAATGAATTCCAAAGGACAAAGGAGGTTAGGAGTAGGAAATGTTTATTGAGGAAAGGAATAGCTCCTGAGAGACAGAAGGGCACAGAGAAGCGTGTTGCCATGAAGAACCCTTGTCAGGGGTGATTTATACATTAAAGTCACTATGTGACTAAAATCTACAATCAACCTATAGAATTACAAGTCTAAATACTTAGCTAGTACTGGTCCAGTAGGGAAGTGGTCATGTGGCAAGTGTGCATCGAAAGAATAAAGACATTTGGAGAAAGGGATGTGTCCAGATGTTGTGGTCACCCAACCAGGTGACTGATGTTTATCTGGACTTCACTGTATTTAATAGGAATAATCTTTTTTTCCAATTTGACTATCATTTATCAAATGCTTGTTATGTTTTCGGGTATTATACTAAACTCTTTGAGTGTATGATTAAAATATAATATATATGCTTAACAAATAATAAAAGAGTGTAAGAATATGTAGGTTGCAGCTGAGAACTGCTTTTATGAGGAATGGGAATGTTTCTCATTTAGTGAAGGAGAAACTTCAGGAGTGTTGTCATTTATGGCAGAAGTATAGCAGGTAGAGTGCTATGAGATCTAAAAAGACACATTATTAATATAGTAAAGATGGGAGACAAAATTTTACTTAGAAAATGGAACACATTACAAATAAGATAAAAATAAAGGATTATTTTCTGCCCCAAAATAGCAGGGATCTGAAAGATTTTGGAAGGGTTTTGAAATCAAGTATTCCTTCAGTAGTTTTTGCAATATCACCTTATAAACATCCATTTTATATGAGCTCTTATTTAAAATAATTATCTTCTTTGAGTGTCCATTTCTTTATATATAAGTAGAGTGATTAACAGAAATTAACTGTTGTGAGAATTGTAAGACATATGACATGTTTGATCACCATGCTGGCATATAGGAGATTCTCAAGACAAATGAAACACTATCTTCTAAATTTAATAACTGGCCAATAAATAAAAAGAAAAAGAGCTTGTTTTCTCAATTATAATAGAGGGTAAGTTGAGGACAAGATTTTTAATTTGCTTTTTCAAAGATGTAAAAGTTTCCTTTTAGTCAAAGGAATGAACCAAAGGTGAAATAGATGATAGGAGGAAGATGAGCTACCAGTGTGTTTCAGTAGAAATAAAGTAAAAGCCACAAATGCAAGTCACTTATGTCACTTTCAATTTATAGTAATCTCATTAAAAAGGAAGAGTAATATTAATTCTGATTGCATAATTTGTTTGGCCCAATATATGTAAAGCCCTATCAATATGAAAATCAATATGAAAGTTAATAATGATATTTAACCAAGTATTTCATATAAACCATTTAGCAAAAATCCTGGAATATAGCAAGTGTTCAGTAATTCTAACCATTGTCACTAAAGTCTCCTTAAATACATTGAAAGCTGTTGGTTGCATGTTCCTTAGTATCTCTTCAACCTCCTTTAATTTCAACCCTCCTTAATTACCTGAGTTTCCTTTGTTTAGGTATTAGTCTAACAGTTTACTCATTTGCAATCTTCCTCCTTCTATGCTACACCTACATTTATCTCTCTAAATCAAACATATGATCATATTAATTACCTGCTTATAATCTTTTGGTAGTTCTTCTTGCTGTGAGAATAACAATATAATCTTTATGCTTTGATTTACGTTTTTTTTTTCCTTTTATTGTCTTTGCCCTTTTTTGAATCCAACAGACAGAGCGGCTGTTTATTCCACTGCTTCACGGAAGGACATGGAAGGCAAGGGAAGAAGCATAAATAAGCTGCTAATTTTACTGAATGTGTAAAAATATTGAATTGTTTGGAGATCTCAAATCACTTTTGTGGAGAAAAAATGGACAGTGATATTTGAGCATATTCAGAATGTCTTAGAAACTGTAGAATGAGAATGGAGATGTTCTTTCAGACTAGGATGACTTTTTAGGATGTATAAGAAAGAAGTTGGTCTGTGGGTGTCCAGGTGGTGATGACCAATGTGTACCAGCCTAGCAGTTATTTAGTGCAAGTGTCAAGATCTAGGAGGATTTGTGACTATATAATGTGAAAGGGGCTATTCAACTCCAGGTTTTGAAGTGTCATTTCCTATGTTTATAGATTTTTGGATGAAGAATCATGTTTCTAAATTTTCATGAAAGCAGAGTAGGACCTCACTGAACTGGCCATTGCCTGTCACTCAGGTTTATGTGCTCCAGTTCCTCAATCCCTTGTCTTTCATGCACCTATCCTTATTTTTGCATCCCGCTCGCAATGCATAAAGACTACACTGTAGTACTTAACAAAGGGATTTTGGAGCCAAACCATTTAGGTTCATATCTAAATCTTTTACATACAATGGAATTATCTTGGGAACGTTGTTGTGCCCCTTTAGCTAGTGACCATGGCTCTCTGGCCCTTATTTTTCTCTTCTGTAAAATGAACATAGTAGTAGTATCTGCCTCACAGACTTGTTAAAATTAAATATATTCTTATAAATGAAGTACTTAGAGTACTAGGTCATGATATGGTGATTACATTTTATAAGCATGCTGTTTATTGCTCTATCAGTAACTTATTATTTTATTGATAATAATTGGTAAGACAATTGCAATTTGTTTTTCTGTGGTTTGGAAGTTTGTGTCCTCCCCTAAAAGTCCTAATATCCAACATGATCCCATGAGTTAGTGGATCATAGGGCCAAAGGAGCTCTTCAACTTGACAGGAAACAGATGGAAAACTCCAACTATGCACCAGGAAGCAGTTCTCAGTATCAACCGTGCTACTGCTCTTTGTTAAGCTTTTGTGACTCCAGAGCTGTAACAAATGCATTTCTGAGCTGGGCATGTTGGGCCAGGCTTGTAATCCCAACATTCTGGAAGGCTGAACCAGGAAGACTGCAATGTCTAGCTTAACCTAAGTAACTTAGTAACTTAGCAAGACCCTGTCTCAATTTTTAAAAAGGGCTAAATACATAGCCCTGTGTGAAGGCCAATGGTCCAATTTTAAGTACTTCAAAGATAAATAAATAAATAAGTTTCTGTTGCTTTAAAAATCACCTTTCATGGTATTTTGTTAGAGCATTTAAAACACATTTGAGGCAGTACCTGTGTCTATCCTATGTCTATCATTCCCACTGATTTATAAATTACCTGAACTCAAGGATCTCAGCATTGTATCAAAGAACTGGTAACAGTAAATTTCCAATATATAATTGTTAAATGAGGAGGTAAATGTAACATAAAGTGATCTCTGTTTCCCTGCCTTAGTACCACATAGAGTCTAACCAAGAGCAGAACCTCAGAAATGAGTGCCTCCAAGCCTCCTTCAAGCCCCTACCTATTGGGGGTATGTTGAGAAAGTGGTATTTCCACGAGATATACTAGATGTCTTAAAGTAAGTTGTTAATTGAAGCAACAGAAAGCTGTTAGATGAAGCAGATGCTATCAGCAGATACCACTGCTTGCCTTCCCCTCCTCTCCTCTCCTCTCCTCTCCTCTCCTCTCCTCTCCTCTCCTCTCCTCTCACATCTTATTCAATTACTCACTCTTCTTGGTGGAGCTGTGTGCTATACTGTTCTAGGAAGGGTGGCAGTAGCTGCAGCTCCAGGGAGTTGGTGGCACATTGAGAACAAACCAACCTAGAATAGCTAGCTCTTCTGCAAGGAATTGGATTAGGCATGTGCACAGTAACTCTTCCTGTCAATGGAATCAGCGGGATTCTCATATCATGTCTGAGAAAACATTTTCTTTTTTTTTACCATAGCAAAGTCAGCATGTACAGTTCAGCAGAACCAACAGACATTCCCTACTTCATGACATTTTTAAAATTTCTAGACAATTGAAAAATACTTTTCTTTTTACAACTTCTACTTAAAAATATTAATATTCCTTGTTTGCATTGAATTAAAATCTTCTTTCTCTTTCTATCTTTCCTTTTTGTAGCTTGTGGGGAACAATCATCAACAGTTCACAATAGGAAACAAAGAAGGAAGACCTATTACTCAACAAAGGGATTTCACTTCACTTCAAGCAATTATTATTTCTGGCAACAAGCAGCTGAGAGAATTTAAATATTAAAACTATGGTAATCACTTCACCTCTATATGCTATATATTGCTGGTTAAGTCAACCATATCTACTTGTTCCAGGAAAAAATGATTAGAATATAGAACAGAAAATTGTAGCCCTCATTTATTTTATTTTAAGTAAGAACTAAATTAATTTCTGGATTTATAGATAGGTTGAAGCCCTAACATTTAGAGTGACTGATTTTGGTGGTAGGGGCTTGAAGAAGGTAATTAAGTTTAAATGAGGCCAGAAGAGTGGAGCCTAGTCGTGTAATACTAGTATATAAAAAGAACAAAGGATGCTAAAGATGTGCATGGATCCAGGAAAAAAGGTCATGTGTTGAATAGGTGCTAAGATCTTCTGTGAGCAAAGGAGAGAAGGTTTTTGGGAGAAATCAGACCTTAGACATCTTGATCATGAACTTGCAGCCTCTAGAATGGTGAGAAAATGTCTGTTGTGTAAATTAGCCAGTATGTAGTATTTTGTTGGAGAAATCCTAGCAGCCTAATGCACTCTATTTTTTTTTTTTTTGGTGCCAGGATCAAACTCACGACCTTGTGTTTGCCAAGCGGGCAACACTACAGAGCTAAACCCCCAGCCCCACATTTTTTTCATTTCGTTTGTTTAAATGTACTTTATTTTAAATTTAAGTATATTTTTTGTTTGTGATTCAATAGCCTATTGATTTCATACTGAGCAGTAACTAAATTTTCTTCTATAATGTTGAGGATGATGAACTACAAAATAATGAAATATGTTATATGCCCTATACTGGGTGTGTATTTTAATATACGTTTTAAGTTTTTTCTCTCTTAAATTATCAACCAACAAAGTATGTTATATAAGTTTATGTAACATAAAGTTACCATTTTGTTTTTATTCATAATATAAAAAAGTCATTAAATGTTGTTATGGTTTGTGTTTAGATGGTCTCTCAAAGCCTCATGCAGTCATGGGGGTGGCTGAATCTGTGTTTGTAATTGGTTCATTGTCTAACACTGGAATTGGGAGTGCAGGTGCTGGCATACAATATAAAGGAGGGAAGGAGGCAAGCCTTTCCCCTTTTTGCTCTTGTCACTGTGGCTGCCATGAACAACTGCCCCTGTGCCTTACCTCCCTGCCTTGGAGCCAGTTTGTTATAGACTGAAACCTCTACAAACCTTAAGCTAAATAAACCTTTCCTTCTTTGACTTTGTCAGGTATTTTGTCTCATCAATGAGAGAAAAGTAACCAAAACCAAATTTGGTACCAGAAGTGAGGTCATTTCGGTGACTATAACTGGCCATGTGGTTCAAGAGCCTTTGGGAATGGCTTGTGGGAAGAGTTTTGAAAGGTTCAGAGACGTTACCTGAAAGCACAGAGCTGGAATGGCTTAGGCTGTCCCATATGGGAGATCCTGGTCAGAGCTCAGAAGATGGAAAAAACTGGCAAATATCAGGCTCAGGAGGTTTCTACTGGGAAGAAAGACTACTACTACTACATTTGTTGTTGGACTCCAGACAATGTGTGTTATGGCTTGGCAGAAAGTTTGTCTGCATTTTGCTTGTGTCCAGAGACTTTGCCTGAGAGTAAGATTAAGGGCTGCAGACTAATTAACCTAGCAGAAGAAATTTCAAGGCAGTCAAATGTTGAGGTGGTGGCACAGTTATTATGGGGGCTTTTGCCCCCATAATAACATTTATGTTGCAAATCAAGAGCAAAGAACACGCAGAGTGATTCAAACCATTGTGAATTTGGCCAAGAAAAAACTCCAGTGAAGCTGTGCACTGCAAAGATAGAGCTGAGGCGAACTCTATTACTGAGAAGAAACAGAAGACTACAAAAGATGGCCTGGGGGCATCACAGGAAACAACATATTTCTACCCTTTGTAGCCTCAAAGCCCAGAAGTGAAAGACATTTTGGAGGAGAAAGCCACAGAGTGCTATGTTTCAAAATGCCAGTGACCTCACAAGATTCCAACATGGAGGTGGCATAGAGAATTTGTTTCTCAGAATCAGGTTTAGAGTGCTCAGCAATCCAGATACTCTATCCCTACAGCCAAGAGAGAGGAAAGTCTGGCTACTGCTCCAGCTTGCAGTAGAACTTGATAGCATCCATGTGGAGCTAGTTTTAGGCATCTGTAGAATGACTGAGCATGGTGAGTAGATCTGTTCATTTGATGGCAACTGGGAAGCAGAGCACAGGAGAATGTCAGCTAAAGGTATACTGTCAAAAGTGACAACCCCAAGGCTGGGTGTGGCAAATGTCTGAAATCACAGCACTTGCAAGACTGGGGCAAGTAGATCACCATGAGATCAAGGCCAACCTGGGTTACACAGTGGTGAGTTCAAGGCCAGTCTGAATTGCATAGCAAGACCTGTCTCAAAAAACACAAAACAAAACAAAGGCACAACCCTGGGGACTTGACCCTACCTCATAGTAACACATTCAACTGTGAACATACTGAAGTAAACTACTGATATTTATAGCATTCTTATGACTCAATCACCTCTCCAGGAATCTCTTAACCCAGCTGACAATTAAAATTAATTGGCATGAGTACCCCCATTGTCAATGTGGCACCTAATCATACCTCCTGAAAGCATACTTAATTGCCAAATAAACACAAAACAATTCCATCTAACATGATCCAATTACTATATATATATATATATATATATATATATATATACAATGCAATAATCCCTGCTATAATTTCAGCAATCCTAGTATAAAAAAATTCAAGTTAAATTATACTCTAAGATTCAAGAAACATTCTTAGGTATGAATCTCTATAAAATCAAAAACAAGTTACATACTCTGAAGGTACAATGGCATTAAGTAAATATTCCCATTTCAAAATGGAAGAATAGAAGGAAAAAAATGAATTGGACCAAAGCAAGATGGAATTCCAGCAAGGCAAGCATTAAGTCAGCAACTCCCTGTCTGGTATCTGGGTCACACTGTGGTGATATGTGAGTCAGAAAGAGTTGTGGAATTCCATTGTTATGGATTTGTTTGTTCACCTCACATGTCCTCTCTCTTTGGCTGATTTCCCAGGGCCTTTTCCTGTCAGATATTCCACATTTCTGGCATCTCCAATGTAATGATCGATTGTGTCAACTTGAGAAACTTAGTTAAGAGAAACTTAACTAAATCAGCTCAGCAATTCTATACCCTAGGGCAGCTCATCATCTGGATGGGATAAAGCAGAAATGGCAAAGGCAAAAGGAAGGTTGGATCTGCTTCTGTTCTTTGAATGAGCTCCAGTCTTCGGCTTCAGTTTGGAAATCATCTCCTAACACTAGTGCGGACTTTCCAGCTTCTTGTGTGGATCCTTCAGCCTTCTGGCATAGACTTTTCAGCCTTTTGTCACAGACTGAGTTTCCTGAAAAAGACTTGCACAGGACATTTCAGTGAGCTCCAGACCACGGACTGAATCCTTGTGTCTCCAGTGTGCAGACAACCTCTGTACGCTTTCTGATACAACTTTGAGGGTGACCATTGTAAGCCAATCTTGTAATTACCTGTACATTTGTATTCTTTGTTTTTCAAATCTGTTTCTCTAGTAAAACACTGACTGATATATCCAAATTTCTGGGTTCTTCACTGTACCTTCAGATTCATTCCCACAGCTTCAAACAGCACTTCTCAAGAGCGTGTTTCCTGGCTTCCCAGACCTTCCTTTAAAATCTGACTGGAAGCATCCATGATCCCACAGTCCTGGTATTCTGCATTCCTGATACCCAGCATCATTTATACAATGAATAGGCTTGTCCCTGAATCAATCAGCAGCCAGGTCCTTTTTATCCTTGCTGCAGTAGCCTTGCAGTGCCTGGATGGCTGAGTACAGTGAAAGAAATCTGACAGAACCAATTCTTAGGTGGCCCTTCTAGAGCAGAGTGCCCAGGAGCATTCTTCTTAAGGAGAGGTTCATAGTTTTGCACCTTTGAGTCAGTGGTGGAGTCTTGCTGATTCCTGAGATGTCCTCAAGGCATCTCTCTTCTTGTCCATTTTCAAAGTATTTCATGTCTTTTTAATGTACTAATCTCTTCATCAGCCACATCTCCTTTGATCCCAACTTTGCATGTGGTTCTTCTCCAGCCAAAATTTAAGTTTTTAAACTTTCTGCTCCCTCTTTGGCCTTTGATTCTCATTATAAATCTGGCAGAATTATCTATGCCACTGCCTACACACTGGGCTCCCTTGAAATTTCCTCCTCCTGATCAATTAGCCTGTCACTCATAAATTCAATTTCATACAGTTTTAGATCATAGAGAAAAAGTAGATATTCTTTGACAGAATGAAATTGATATTAGTCTCTAGTCCAATTCCAAGCAGAGTCTTCATATTATAGGCAGCGAAAGTAGATAGAGATTAATAGGCATCCAGAGAGGGACTGGGCTCTGGAAGAAGTCAGTGCAAAAGATGTGACACATGAAATTTGTGAATGGAGGCAAATCTGAAGATAGCCAGGCCTCCCTAAAAACAACATCAGCTTGAGGTTATACTGTAACTAACACCACTTGAACCAGTGAGCCCAGTTAGACATCAGATACAGGTGGGTAACCAGAATATCTGGAGCCATTCTCCCATCCTGTTCAAGGAATGCCGTGTTCTTTCTATGATTAGAACTTACAGATAAACTGAAGTTATACCATTCCTACATGATTTGCCTCCCACTTGGATCAATATTAACTAAGTGACTATACTTGAAATCTTATAAATTGATTGTGGTTTGACCCACATTGTACTCACATTGTGATTTTGCTATATAAAATGCCCCTGATATCTTTATGTGGCCACTCATTTGGGACATCTGGAAATCCAGATTACTCTATTACTCTAATACTTTCCTAACGCCCTCTTTTGGTTCACAACTTCATTCCTTGATATGGGACCACAAACTTGGCATAGCTGACATCTAACAAGTTGCGAGATATTTTTCCATCATGTTTTTTCTCCCTAATCTTAACCCTAATTGAAACCTCCTGAGCCTGGCCTTGATTGGCTTCATTCCTGTGAACATTCTGGCCTTTGAAGCTCTGATGAAAATCATTCATCAAGCTCTGTTTAGAATATAGGGACTCTCTAAGCAACATCTACAAAACTTTGCAAACTCCTCTTATAAACCAGTTCTAAAAACTTCTAAAGCACGGGGTCATGTATTGTCACAGCATAGGTCTCCTTCAATGGTACCAATAGTTTGTGCAGTTAACTTTGCCACTTTTGGGATAATACACACACGACCCACAATTCGAAGGGCCAGAAGTTTATTTTGGCTCATGATTTCATAAGTTTCTGCTGTTACAGCCCCTTAGGTTCATATTGCACAGGTTTGTTTGCCTGCCAGTAGCCAGATCAAAGGAGGCCACATATTTTGGTTTTAAAAAGTATTTATTCAAAGCTAGCTCTGAGGAGATGGAGGGCCCTGTTTGCCTCAAATCAACAACATGTACAGTGAGTAAAGGTTTATAGTAAGGATCACTGGGGAGTTGAAGCACTGAGAGATAATGTAGATGTCTACACTTGTGTTACCATTTTCAGCCATCTTCAGCTGAATCTTCTCTTTTCTTGTCAAAAAGAGTCTAGGCTCTGGCCTCCTGTAGGTGACATCTGCATATTCTATTACTTCTTTGGGACTGGGGAAAAGAAAGAACATTGGACACATGCTCAGCAAGAAGAAATTTGACGTATTAGTGCTAAAAGAAAATTATCTAATTTTTAAAGTTCATTTTGTAGTGCCTGTTACCAGTCCACGTTTGACAGAAACATCCTGGCTAAACAAAGCTACTCACTTCATGGTAGTCAGAAGGCAGAGAGCAGGGAAAGAGTGCCAGGGACAGAGAGACCCACCAAAACACACCTCCAGTGACTTACTCCCCAACTGAGCTCCACCACCTGAGGATTAGTCCACCGATGAGCATCACACTTCCGTGATCTAAGAATCTCTCCAGGAGTGTCTCATTCCAGTCAAATAAATGTACAATTAAGATTAAATGGCACACTGGGACTGTCCCCTGGCAGAGGGCTCTCCACGTGGCCTCTGATTCTCTGGACAAGCTGGGAAGCCACGTAACATCTGTGACTGAGGAAGTGAGGCAGATCTGGAGTGTAGATTCAATGAATTAAATAAAATTTTGCAACAGAAATCAAAGAAGTCTGTGTCTTCAGGGTCATCAAGCCTGCTTCTGGACAAATGCTAAGGGAGGGTAGAAGAGTAAAACTTTTTTGCCCTTATCCATCCTAAATTCATGCATTAGCCCCACGACAACAATAAAAAAAGGTGACCATGAGAAAAGCATATGTACTTATTGTAAGATTTTTGTGATATAGGAACATGGATTAGAAAATAAAGACATGAAAAATGGATGAACCTGTGTATTTTAGATGGTAGTTTGACGAACTGAATAATTATAGCAGCATGATGGGTCAAATAGGTGTGGTCTAATAATAAACAGGGGAATTACTAGGTCTGTTTCTTCAGATTCTTGCCCACATCTTGTTTCTTTGGCGATAAGGGTGTTCCTTCCTTTTAATATAGAAAGGGCATCTCTCGTGTGGGAATCTGACACACTGTTTCAGAGGACGGTCAAAAAATAATACCTAGGTTTATCATGTGTTTCAGAATAAAAGTGTGTGGAGAATTCATGTGGGTGAGTGTGGCTTTGCTGTTTTCTCGAATTTCTCCCTTAAAATACTATTATAAAGTAAGTGTGCTGAACCTTATCAGAAGCCATATAAAAACATCAGCAATTTATACTTGTCTGCTAAATCTGCCTAAGTGACTGAAGTCCATTCTTTCTAACTGTTACATTGAGGTTTCTGAATACATAATTGCTGTTTTACTTCCAAGACAATACAGTGTGTGTGTGTGTGTGTGTGTAAATCAGAAGGAGTGGGCATTAGTCGGATATTAGTGGCATTACTGAAAACCTAGGGAAAAATAAGCAAAATTTAAGCAAGGGTTAATTTTTCAGAATTTCTGGAAAATAGCATCTCATCAAAATTTTATAACTCCCCTACAGAGATGGAGAGAATTTGTCACTAGCCTCAGGTTGTGAAATAAGTCAAGGTCAAAATTAGAGGCACCCTCAGGCATGTCAGTTTTAGATCTAGCTTCTTTTAAATCTTTTCTGAGCTCCTCACAATAATCATTATAATATGCAACCCTAAAGATCCCTGCTGTGAAGATTCTTCCATTGAAAATTACCATAATAACCACAACAAAGGAGTATGTATTTAAAAATATTCAAATGCTTTTCAGATTTTCCCAGTTCCATTAATGACTATTCCAAGACTCAGGTAGTGGGTTGTGGAAAATATTTTCGAGGTGATGATAAGCAAGCTTTAAAGCAAATTTCAACCTCCACAAGGCAGTCTTCTATAGAGCAAGACAGAATTACCTGGGGGCCATGCCTTCCCAAAAGCCCAAAGGAAGGCAAGGAATTTGCATTTGTGTTGTATGCATTTGTTTACAGGTGGAGAACTTATTTCTTAAGTCATTCACTAGCAATCACATGAAAGTTTACAATGGCAGATGAAAGCGAATTTAAGGCAAACAAAGGGAAAAACAATGTCCAGATCTGTACTTTGATCATTTTCCCAGATTCCATGAACAGCACATTTACACCCATGTATATTTTGAGGTTCCAGACACTGTGGTTATAGGCTAACTTTTGCCACATTTTGATCTCTCTTTTATGGGACATTTTATGTGACCAAATGTTAAGTAGCTACAGGTCTTGGTTTCAAACCTGCTGAGTCAGCTCATTTCTAGACCATGCTCTCTTCCTTTGATTGGCAGTCACAGGAGACGGGGAGTAAGCAAAGGTAAGGTGGATGTTTCAGGTCAGTGCTGCAGAGACTGTGAAAGCCAATGTGGTTATGAAGTATTATTTCTTTTGCCTAATTATAGGGAGTTTTGTGCTTCATGGGTATTTTGAGGGGTTGCTTTTGCAGTGCTATCACCTTATTGAAACACTTTAATTCTTCAACCCTTTGTCAACACTGAAAAGATACTACCTTTCTCTGTTGGTTAAGGAAGATAGAAGTGGAAAATGTTGATAGCATCAATTTCACAATTTCTAAGAGAGAAACTAAGAAGGTTTAGAAGAGAGATGACTGATCTCAAGGTTTGACAGATTAAGACCAGTCTCAGGGAAAGGTTTACTGGGCATTAGAAGCTGTTTATTTGGAGAAAGTCTGTAGAAAGTGTACATCCTAAGAATTTGATGTGATTGTTTTATCTTGATTGAATTAAATCCCTTACAATATTATATGACTGGAATTTAACACTGTTTCAAAGGCTCAGAAATCAAATTATCTCCTTGAATACTAGATTGTTAAATAAAAATAGAAAAGAGGCTCATATTAAGTCTACTTGCAAAGAATCATTGTATTAATAATCAACCCAAATTATGTGCAAATTTTGTATGAAAATAATGGTTTTAAATGAAACATAACATTTATTTAATTTGATTAACAAATTTAAAAGTTTCTGCTGCAGAAACAAATAGTTCCAACATTTCGATAGTGATAAAATAATTCTGAAATAAGCTTAGTCACAAAATGTTCAGAGAGAGAGAGAGAGAGAGAGAGAGAGAAGCCTGCACCTATCCCAAAACCTCCCCAGTCTGGGTAGCCTTGCCCCTCTTATCAGTAGCCAGCGTTGATTCATTGTAATATCATCTGCCTTCTTATTCAAATTTGTGTTATAAAGTACTCTTGTTTTTAGATGCAACTAGGGAAACATTTTTCCAATTATTACCAAACTTTGCTGCTGGGGGCTAAACGTATTCATCCAAGCATCATTTTTTTTTTTCTCCCTGACTGGTGTTTTCTATGTGTCAATAACATCTTTCATTCCAGAAATCTCTTTGACTCAAGAATTTTTATTTTGCATGGTTTATAGCAATAAACATTTATTCCTAAGTTGCTTGAGAGTCCTCTGTCGGCTATGACGCTGTCAGCTGGGGCAAGTTGGCTTCTACTGTTTGTGGCTGCAGGTGCTTTTATTCCTGTCTGCACCTGCAGCCTGGAGGCAGAAGAAGAGCTGCACTGTCTCATACTACAATCATTTTTAGAGGGTAGATGCTCAAGAGGGCAAAACCAAACCGTAAAAGCACTGTACAATTTCTGCTGAAAGTCAGCATGTGTCCCATGCATCCTAATTCATTGGCCAGGGTCACATAGCCAAGCCCAAAGCCAGTGAGCAGAAGAGCATATTCTGATTCCAGGCAAGTTTGACAATATCAGGCATACAACAAGCGGTTCTGAACAAGTAATACTACCTGTCACAACCCAAAACTAGAAAGTGACAATAAATAAACTTTATGAAACTGATGAAAATATGAAGCCAACAACATGTGTGCGATAGCCATCTTTGGTTTTGTAAATCCTGAGAAAGACTAGCTCTTCTTAGGTGATGCAGAATGATGGAGAAAAAGTCTCAGTGGAGAATTAGGCAACAACTACTGAAATATCTTTTGTGCATAATTATAAGAACTTGTGAAAAAGGAATAATTTAGATAGTAAAGTGGTTATCTGTAGATCACTTAGCAAGAGCCAGACCTCTTTATGAAAAAACTCACAAAACTATCCATGGATGTTCTTCTCACCTGCAGATCAGTTTAAATCAACCTTATCTGCAGGACAAAGACCTACACAGTAAACCCTGGAGTTACCTTTTGCTGGACAGCAATTCAGTTTTTCCTTTTGATCAGACCAAAAATTTCTTTTGAATTGGTATTTTTCAGAATTTAACTACACTAACTCTGCCACTACTAATAAATTGTACCAGGCAAGACTACTGCTTTACCTTAATTTTAATGGCCTTGTAAATTGGATGCGTCTGTTTGTAAGTCTCATGTGGCTGAATCTACCTAGTTTACAAGAGCAAGCAGAATTCTTGACCTAAAGCATTGCTCAGAACCATGTTGCATGTTTGGAAAATAAATATATGTAAGGTGGTATTAGAGATTTAGAGAGTTATATATCTAATATTCAAATCCACCAGTGAAAAGGGCTCAGTTTAGATGCATAGACATGTCTTCACCAAGTGAAGGAAGATTGAAAATAAATTTTGAATATTTCTAATTAGAGAACTAATGGAAACGTATATTTACTGAGTTGGGTCACTAGGGCAGGACCTTGGCTACTATTTCATTGTTTTGGCCTACACCATTATTTTCCATGGCCAAACTCAATGTTTCTAGGGAACCAACAGCAAAACAAAAAAAACTTTTTTTCATAGCATTAGTCAGACTAGTTAAGGATATAATGCTCTCATTGTGCTCATTTAGCTTTTAGTACCTAAATGAGTTTAATTTTAAAATATGTACTGCAAACACGTCCTAGTAAAAGATAAAAACAGAGCAAAATTATACATATAAGGTTTAGCATCCTGAGGTTATCTGCGTTTTGCCTTACCTCCACTTTCCCTTTTATTAACCTTGTTTTCTTCCTCATCACTCTACCAACTGATTCCCTCATATGTGACTAAATTATTTGCATGTAAATTGCTTAAGCAGACTGCAGAACCACTCTGTAAAGGTCTCTGAGCTATTCTTAGATAGTCTGACAAGAGTAGTAATTATTTGTGAGACAGAACAAGAGACTACGGACAGGTAGTAGTGGCAGAACCTGAGACTATAAAAGTAGTTTCAGCCAGATGATAAAATATCATTGTATATGAGATTATAAAACTTAGAATACATCCTATCATGTATGGCAAAAAATTAAAACATTTTTGAAAGGCAGAATTATTATCAGAACTGTAATTTGTACTAATTATTTAATTCAGTATCTATTTGCTGAGCACATGTGTAGAGCTAATGCATATGATAAGTAATGATGATATAAAATGAGGGGTCAAAGGTACATGATGTCTCTTGTCAAGAGGCCAACAGTGATAAAGGCATACACAACTAAAAAGCACACAATTAAGCTGTAGAATAATTAGGTATAAACTATGCTAAGGTATAGCACAGTGGCATACAATGTGGACGTATAATACTGTATTATGAGTGGTAGATCAGAAAGAATTGCAGACAGGATAGTGGTTACTGCATCAATTTGGGTAAAAAATCAATTAGATGATGAAGTAAAAATATGTTCTATTGCTGAGGGTGATGTTCAGCTAATCATGTGGAAGTGCTAAGTTAAAAGATAAGGAGGTTTGTTCTCAGAAGCAATTGCAGAAGATTCAAGTACTGCTAATTCGGATGCTTATTTGGGGATGTCACTGAGCGTGCCGATTATTTACATGTACATTTTTTTTTGCCTCCTCAGAATGTAGAGGTTTGTCCTGGGGATTGCCCCTCTAGAATTCAAGATGGCTATAAAAACTCTGTTATATCTTTACATCACATCAAGAGGACAGAAGAATAACTTTTGATTTATTTCTTTTGTTTAAGACAGAGATGTTGCCAGAAGTTCTCTGGAAAATTCTTTCTCATATCTAACTAGTTAGAAGAAGTCTGCAAATGTCCATTCATGCATGAATCATTGGTGGATAATAAGAAGACCCTGTGACTGGTGTGTGTGTGTTATCTAATAATGCAGTTATTAGTCACATGTAACTATCTGACATGAAATTGAATAAAATTACATACAATTAAAATTTCTATGTATCATTTGCTATAGCCACAATTTAAGTCATGCAGATTCAGTGGCTGTTTTTTGAACAGGGAAGATGATAAGTCATTTTCATCATTGTAAAATGTTTCATTGTACATTGCTGATTTGAATAAGCAAACAGAACTCTCACTCTAGAGCCCAGGAAAGATCCCGTCTTTCTTGAAGCATATGACTTCGTCCTCCCGAATACAATCATGGTTCCATTAGAGGAATAGAGGGGCGAAGAAGTGAATATAGATAAGAAACCAATAGTCCTTCTCCAAATGTCCATGTGATGAAGACCTCATCAGATGATTTCAGGGAATAGATGCACAAGTCTTGGGGACTGATGAAGTGAGGTGAAAAAGAGAAACAATATTAAAATAAATGTCATAAACGTGCATCCTAGTAACTGAGAAAGAGAATATAGGAAATGGTAGAATTTGTGGGAGCCATGATTGTAAACTGATCAAGTTCAAGACACTAAGGAAAATAAAGATGGAGACTCTGACAGGTACCTGGATACCCAGGAGAGCAGCCCTCAAGGCACCGAATACAAGAAGGTACTTTTAGCTGTAGTTGTTACGTTCCTCTTTCTTCTATGCTGAGAACTTGAGTGGCATAAAATGTGGCCCAGATGACGTTTTGGCTTAAAATAGAGTCTTTCAAATATTAATTTAAATACAGAAAGTAGAAGCGTTAAAGAGATCAGAAATAGCGCTTATCATTCCTGAACATTTGTCCTCTTCTAAGTATGAGTGTTTGCAGGTGTGCTGGTTAGCTTGATTGGCTTTGGGATCTGTCTGGGGTGGGAGTGGGGAGTAGAGCACACCGCAGGGAGTATCTGGGTGGTCTATAGAGGTGGGGCCTTGGGGTCTGTATATGTTTCTTTGTTCCTTTGTCTCTGGAACTGTTACCTTTGTCTGCTTTCCAGTAGCTATGAACTAAAAAAAAATTGCTAGTATACACTTCTGTCATAATATTTCTTCTATGAAATCTGTTGACAATGGACTGAATTTCTTTAAACCATTAGCCAGATGAAGCACTGCTCTTTAGAGCTGTGTTGGCTGGTACAATGGCCAGCAATGGGAAAACTGACTAATATACCATAGTTAGAAGCAGCTGTCAGTTTCCCAGTCATGATTGTTATTATAGAAGCTAATAAGCATTTTCTATATTAACTTACCTTGAATATGATTTATGATAATATATATTTGGTTTCAAAATAAATGTACATGCCTTTTTTTTGTTGTTGTTTGGTGGCAGGGATTGAACTCATTACTTTGCACTTACCAGTCAAGTGCTTGAGCCTCTGAGCTATATCCCATGCTTGTATACACTGTTTTTCTATTTACTAGAACAGTTTCACTCAGAATATTAACAGAAATATTCCTACATTTAATTACTGTGGTGTGTTTTACCTTTTACGAGCTTCTCATTGAAGTTGCTATGAAAGTCAGACATGGAATGCAGTGTCATAAAATGTTAGGGATGCGGAATCATCAGTAATGAGTAAGAATAAAACAATTTTCTCTCTTAAGGGCAGAATGTAAAGGGAAGGGGGACACAAGGTTCCTTTCCACTGGCTTTCCTTGCCAATGTAGAGAGAGCAGACTACGCAGGAAGCACGAAGGACCACCTCTTCCCTATGCACAATTCCTCATTCTCCACTTCAGATAGCACATGAGACATGCTTTTTTGAGAAAATGAGACAAATTTTTAATTTCTTAGTAAATCTCAGTTTCTGGGTAAATACATACATATCAAATATGTGTATAAGACATAAATTTATGATTATATACATATCTATGTATGCATCTACATTATATTATTTGTATTTATACCTATGCACATTGTATTTGTATAGACAAAAACTCATGATTTTTTGTTTATTGTCTATCTTCCCCAAGAATATAAAATCTCCATGACAAGAACCTTGTTGATATTTAGACTGTGGAAGTAAAAGAAGACAGACAATATTTGATTCAATAGGTGCAGAAATGTTTAAAATTTAACCTCAATTTTTTAAAAAAAATCTTGATTTCATTGATAATTTGCATAAGAACACATGTTAATTTCCAATCATGTCTTCAAGCACGTAATGTGACCTTTATTGTCTTAATAATGAAAAGATGCCCGATTATAACAGGGTGGTCCAATTGTAGTTTGTGTAAAAAGCTGACAAAACAAATCATCTTTTCTGAGAAAAATCTATCTTGAAAGACTTAGTGCTGTTTGAAAAATGAAAATATTATACTATAAAAGCACTTGAAGTATAGGCAAAAATGACTTTATGATTCTTGATGGGAAGTTTCATGAAGTAACATAAGGCAAACATTTGATGTTTTTTCTGAAGTTAATTTATTTTTATTTTTGTTTCTTTAGTGATAGAACATAGTACAGATCTAACAAAAATGTTTTCATCAGCTCTTTAAACCAAGAAATAAAATATAGACACAAAAAATTAAACTGAACTTTAGAATCCTTAAAGTGAAAGAGAGGGATGAGCTAATACAATTCTGGTTAAGGAATCAGCCCCAAATAAACAAGCTCTACCAATCATGCAGTTCTTTGATAGCACTGAAGAATCATGGGAAAATAAGGCGAGAAGAAAGAGATTTTTGCATTTGTATGTGAACACAAAGTCACTACGTTTGTGTGAAATTCATCTGTATTTATACAAGAGGAATATAGTTTTCAACTTTGGCATACAATTTTAAGAGGATGCTTGGAAAAACTGAATGGGGATATATTCTATGAAAGCATAATTGAAACCTTAATCATCAGAACAGATCAATTCAAAAGTTAATTAATAAGGGTTATTGAATCACTCATGTAAATCAACTTGATAGAATACGGAAAGTAAGACGCACAATTTTTATCAGATACCAAATACTGGACCAAATTAAATCCTGAATTGCTTATGTTTGTTTTAGTGCCATTTGAGTAGACAAAGTTTCAAAGACTGCCTGATTCATAGCCAGGTTTAGGAAGTGTGTGAATAATGAGAAACTGTCCATAAGAAAGGTTAGTGGAAAAACAATTTTTTCCCCTAGAAATCCATGAAGAGTAGTGGTCATCCTGGTTGTTCCAGTAAAGGTAACAGTAAGAAACTTTTTAAAATAAAAACTAAAACTTGGTGGCCTTTTTAGAAGGATTATTTGTTTTCAAGTAAAGCTATAGCTGTCACATAAATGAACTTGGACTTCTGATTTTTTTCAAATGAACAATTCCATATATCTCTCAATGCTTGGGGTATATTATAGCTTCAGCAAGTCAGCTGAAGTAGTTAGGAATGCAAGTGTCTGCAATTTACATCTGTGAGCAGAGTAAGTCTCTGTGATTTACATTTATATCTTTTGGGCATTGCTTATAGCCGTAAGCCTGATGGTAGATCTTTTATACTTTGAATCCTTCCTAGTGAAAGACTCAGCTTCTTTCCTTGCTTTAGTAATCTTTGTTAGCTTCCAATTACTCCCCTCCTTTCTCTGATCCACAGGCAGAAGCAAAGTCACAGATGATGCTTTTTATAACGTAAGTCTGTGAAGGTTTCTCCCTGCATGCACATCAAGACAATGCTCTTGAGTACATGTGACTTGTTTATCATCAAACAGATATCACAGTAACAGGTGCATCCACAGAACCAAAATGTATGTATAAAAAAGACTAATTTCCTTTTTCCTCCTCAAAGACAGTGACTAAAAGTGATAAGATAATGGCTGGGATCCTAGACCACTAAAAGCTTCCAGCAGACATAACTCTTGAAGCTTTCACTAAACACTGGAAATGTGTTATGAAATCATTGCAGGCAAAAGAATCAGTCAGATGACTGAGAGATATTAATAAACGTATGCTTGCATTTTAAAACAATGGAATGTGTAGACATGAAGTACCTTTAGAAGTGCACTCACCTTCCTCATTAACTGAGGCTAAAAAAGCCTGGCTGGTTTGCCTAAACCCAAGAGTTGTTCCTATGGGAACAGGTGTTACGATGACTAACTAGGGATTCTCTCATCCCGGCAGCACTCCATTTCTGTCAAAATCAGCAGGCATCTAGCCTTTGATCTTTCAACTGAGTAATTTCTTGCAATATACCTTTCTACACCCTCTATTCAGATTTATTACTCTCCTATTTCGTATTCCTAATTTCTGAAATGCTCTTTGTGCTTGCATGAAAAAAAAATGTCAAGTGAGCTATGAGGAATGATTTGAGAAGAATATTATCAGGCAAGAAATTCTGTGCTGTGTATGTCACACCTGCAGTGTAGTAGTATTTTCTCCCAGCAGCATCCATATGATCACTTGACACAGAATTAAAAATCAGCAGCTCCAAGAGGAGAGCTGCACAGCCCCACCAGGCACTCGTCACTGGTGGCCACGTTGGAGAGCACTCACTTAAAGAGAGCACAGAAATCAGCTCTGAACCCGGCCACTCCGCCGTGTTGTGTCACTCGCTCAGACCGTGCATGACAAATCCTCAAATGTGTCTGGTGACATTTAGAAAGCACTGTGGACTCTGCCAATATGCCAGGCAATCAGAGTGTGCATGACAAATTATGAAACACACACTGTGAAAATTATGGACTCTGTCACGGTGCCAATCTGCTGCTGAAAACCTATTGCTGCTTGAAGTAAGCTGGCACAAATTTGTTGCTAAATTCGTCATATTTGTAATTCAGTAATGGATTGATTCTAATGGTGAGCTGCTGTACCTGTCTAGGTTTCAAACAAGTACCGTAGGGGCTAGTGACCTCACCCACTATTATAAGTAACCAAAGCAGTCACCTCCTTTCTCACTAAGCTTTTCTTTGATGGTTTTGCTTTACCTCTCTGTATCTTACAAGGTTTATGTACAGATCATTAAATTTTGGTCCCAGAAAGGATTTTTCAGTTTTATACCAATATATTTATAAGAGCTGTTTCAACATGCAGTAAAACATTGAATGCTTGGAATTTGAATATGTGTGATAGTTCAAACAAATTTTTTTCTTTTTTATCAAAAATGAGATATTATAGTACCCATTGATCATTTTCTGTTATTTGGTTCAGAAAGCCCTGTAATTCTTTCACTCTATGCATGACTTTATACTATTGTGTTATGTTTGATATTATTGTAATCGAAACTATGCTCAACTATAGCCGAGTAAGAGATATTGTGATAGCTACTGTTAATGTCCGGTTGTCTTAATGTAAAGTACTGTGTTGCCTATGTTGTCCTGTTCTGATCTGCTCTGTACTGCCCCCTTTTGTTTTATTCTCTTTCAAATAAAAAAAAAAAAAACATTGAATGCATTTCATTCTCACTGCACACAATACTCACCTTCAGATATTTCCTGAAGGACAAGAATAGTACAGGACTGAGTCGTAGGATGACAGGAAAAATTCTATTAGAGAAGTGGGTCGTTTAGAATCTGCATCCAGTTAGTGCTTGACACTCAGTGCATCTTTGTATAAATACTTATAAGGACATCGAGGAAAGCTACAACATAACCACACCACTACTAAATAACAACAAAATTGTAGCAATTCAAGGAATGGATAAATACAGTGACAGTCCCTCTATCTGTGGGAGAATGGTTCCAAAGTCCATGGTCATTCAAGTTGTTTACATAGAAAGGAATAGTGTTTGTGTATGACCTACATGTATCTTTCATTTACTTCTAATTCCAGTTAAATTACTTTAATATATAATACACAGGGATGTAAATATCTGTTAGACCACATTGTTTAGGACATAATGACAAAAGGAAACAGCCTGTACAGTACAGATACAATATTTTTCTAGATATTTTCAAACTGAAATTTGAACTAAAATCCTCATATGTAGATGCTTAACTGTACTTACAAATATATGCTCAAAGATACAATTCCATAGTCTGATAGAATAATGAGTCTAATAACATAAAGTGTGTTCTTTGTAAAGATCATCTTTTACTGACTTACATTTGGCCTCTGTATCCACAAGTTCTGTATCCATGGATTCCAACAATCTCAAGGGGAAAATCTTTGCAAAATATTCATCTCTTCTGAACATGTTGCATTTTTTCCTGTTTTTATTCACTAACCATAACAAGATTACATTTACAGGACAACAACATGATTGTATTTACTTTGTATTAGGCATTAAAATGATCTAGAGATGATTTAAATACACAAAGACCCCAAAAAGTATGGATGCAAATACTATACCATTTTACATAATGACCTTACTCACCAAAAGATTTTGGAGCCCATCCTCTAAAGACACCTAGAGATGATTGTACATGGAAATAATACTGTCTTAATATGAGCTAAATTTAAGTGTGAAATAAATAGATTGGCTAATATGGCTGAGTTTATGAGCTGTGTATGTGTGTTTATTTTAGATATGTAGTTTATATTTATAAATATTTTACAGACATTTTTTATATAAATTTATGTATATTTTGTTCCTTTTATTTCCTTTTTTATTTTCTTTCCTTTCATGTAGCTGAATTTAATTTTATTTCCTTTCCTGTAGCTCAATTATTTCCTATTTTTGATAAGGAACATTAGCGTAATTTTGTGCAGTTGTATCATGATGGTTTGTTTTCTAAATATCATATTTTACAGTTTGTCTTAGATAAAAAAGACTTCATATTATGTAGAACAGTTGATGGATTTAAATGATAATCATGACATTTACTTTTATCACAAATAGTAAGTAGTGATCTCCAAGAAAGTCTGTCATATTAGATTTGTTGTAGTATTATATAGGCACATTGTCTGGTTTTTTAATTTTCTTTTATCTAGATCATTAATTGTAATTAGATGTGTTTGTTTATGGACTTTATGATTTAGAAATATATTAATTTTGTGTAGATTATTGAATAACTCAGGGTCAATATTCTTTTTTCTCCTTTGAATTAAACTTATGTCGCACCTTTTCCATAGAAATCATGGTGGCCTAGAAAGCAGGCTAATCCAAGTGAAGGTGAAAGTTCTACAAGAGATTTGGCAAAATCTAATACCTCCTTGGATCTTGTGGTAGCACCATATGGAGTTGGCTTATTGTGAGTAATATGAAAGGAAACAACAACAAAAAAAGAGGGATGGAAGAAGTCTTTCCAGGACTTTTCCTGTGTGGGACATGCTGAGCCTGACTTTTAGCTGCTGTCAGTACCAGACATCTTGAGAAAGAAGCCAAAATATGCTCTCTGACTTGGTGCTCCTTGCCTTCGACGAAAAGAGAAGCTGACAAGATAACCACCACCTAAGCTCCTGCAAACTTGGAGTCGCCTGTCTACTGTGACAGGGCTAATGATCAGCAGTTAGCCACTCATTTCAAATGCTATAGAAAAGCAATCACAAAAACTAAGCAAAACCAGAGTAAAGATTCAGAAATAACCATATCTTTCTTTTAGGACATAGTTGAGGAAATTGTTTTATTTAGTAACCTGTACATTAATTCTCCTAAGTATTGGAGCATTATTGGGCCAAAAAACTGAGTCCAGGAGTTTGATCAGTGCCAAATGAAAAAGTGGCAGTTCTCCCTCCATCTATGTCTCTGATTATAAAACAGCAGGAGAGATCATTAGGGTAGCACACACGTTCTGCTTGGGGGCATATGTCAGGTTCAATACTGTGAACAGATTTAAGCTTTGCCAAGGATGCCAAGTACTTCTTCCTGTGACTTCTCCAACAACATGGTGCTGGGCTTGTGCTGCTGGCAGCTTCGCAAGAAACTGTGGTGGTGAGTGACACAGATGGTGTAGAGAGTCTGACATTGCATATTATTTACCAATCAGAAAATGACTCAGTTATTTTATGCACACAATTATAAAGGACCACCTGTACCAGTGTGTGCCGCCTGTTTACAAGCAACAGCAGGAAGAGGGCATGTGGCATTGTAAAAGATGAACTATTTCACTCATTGCTATGTATTTTTGCAATTTTGACATCAACTTAATTCTCACTCAGTTTGTGAAAACTGAGCACCATTTCTCTCCTTGTGAGGACTATGATAGTATCATTTATCCAGTTGTAATACAGTGCATTCTATTTTTTAGATTTAGTACCTGAAAAAAACCAAAATTGTACTTGTAAGTTGATTTTGCTAGACATCTCCTAAAATATGGCATTCTAAGAAAGTTCTGGTCCATTATTTAGATAGTTCTTGGGTATACATCAGATATTTAGGAAATGCTCTAATTATTTTAATACTCATGGAGGCTACTAAGCCATATTTTCTTGGCATTAAAAGTAAGAAAACTCAAGTTCTTAAACTCTAGATATAAATACTTCAGAGACACTATGCTTGTTTATATAACCCTCATCTTTAACTCTCTGAGCTAGGTATAATTATTTCATTGTACACATTGAGTATCTTAGACACTGACAATTTAAATAACCTTCCAGGTTTACATGGCTAATATGTGATAAAGAAAAACAAAACTGAATCCAGTATGTGACTCTAAATCTTCTTCTATTTTCAAAACAACTGATTACATACCTGCTTCCAAACTTTACAAGTTTCATCAAGTGACTGGATTGATTTTTAAAAATAAAACAATCTCTAACTTGTATTGTATTTGTATAGTATAAAATTAACTAAAGATAAACATAAAATGTGAAACTTTTTGTGATGTGATTTTCTCTTCCTCTCACACTGCTAAGGAATAGTGGAGGTTGAAAAATATATATTCCCCAACTTAAAAGGTGTACCCATGCACGAATATACACATGAGTTTTCATGAATAGGATCATGAAATGCATGCCATTTCAAAAATGATTCATCAGATAATAAATTGTGATATGTGAGTCTGGATCTAGCTATTCTTCTTCTCCTTTTTGTAATTACCTGTGCTATTCAATGTGACCAACATAATATTGTATTTTATTTAATCAAGTCCTTGTGATGAACATAGAAATTGTTCATATTTATTGTTATTTTGCATAACAATCAATAAGCATCTGTCTATATTATTCTGTGATTTTGTGCAAATTCCTGACAGTAAAACAAATTTGTCAATATTTTTAACATTTTGACATAACAATAATTCAGATTGTCTTTAGAAACCTGTGCATGGATATCTTTGTTTGTATTATATATATATATATATATATATATATATATATATACACATGTTTGTATATTGTCATTGATAATATGAATACATTCTATTTGTCACATTTTTGAAATACTTTTTAAAAATTGAGTAATGTTTTTTTTTTCCTGAGTGCATGGTCAGCTGCCATTTATTAACAGAACACAGGCATTATCTTTTAAAACACAGATATGAACATGCAAAAATTGAGTAATGTTAAACAATGTTTTTTCACACAGGGAATTGCTGTATAGCTTACGCTGGCCTTGAGCTCACTGTATAACCCAGGCTGGCCTCAAATTCTTGAGGATTCTTCTACCTCAGTCTTTGAATGCTGAAATTATAGGCATGTACCACCAAGCCCGGCACATAAGTCAGTTTTTAACTCCATAAGTAAGTGGGAGGGTAAACTCTTAAAAAAACACAGAATCCAGACATGGTGGCATTTAATTGTAATCCCTGCACTCCAGAGGCTGAAGCAGCAGGATCCACCAGTTCAAGGCCAATCTGGGATACAAAGTTGAGTTTCACACCAGCCTGAACTACATAGTGAGTCCTTGTCTCAACAAAGCAAACAAACAAACAAACAAACAAAACCACCAGAAGTCTTTTTTTAAACTATACCCAGGCCTATTCCAAGATTCAACTATCACCTGTTATTAGTAGTTTATTGTATTATCTTTTAGAAAAAACTTTTTTTGAAGTAAAATCATTATACGCAAAATGCATGTTTGCGCTCATAACCATCCCTACAATTGGAATAATGAGACTTTTCATAATCCCAAGAGGATCATAGTGTGATCACTACTGCACTTGCAGATTACTGCCTTTCCATTGCTAATGTATATCAAATTGCATTTTCTGGATTAATAGTTAAGTGAAATATTGTAGTATCTATGCTGATTTGTTGCCTGTCTTCTAAGCACAATTATTTTGAGTTTCAGTAACATTCCAGTATGTACCAGAATTTGTTCACTTTCCTCACTTCACAATATTTCATTTGATGGCTATAATTTATTTTCTAAATGCTTTCTTTGTGGTAAGACATTTGACTTATTCTGGGGAATATTAAACATCACATTGCTAGGAAGAAAGCAACATTTATTTTTATTTTGTTTTATAATATTCTCTAGAAGGGACAAAGTTTTTCCATTTCCTGACATTGTTAATTCATGTCTTCCATCTTTTCTTGACTAGATGATTCAAGATTATATTAATAATTTTTAAATTTTATTGATTCTCTGTATTTTGTTTTGCATCTCATTTATTCTCATTCTTATCTTCATGATTTTCAATTCTGGCTAAATTAATTTGGTCTCCTTTTTATGTTTTTAAAAAATATGGACAATTAAATTATGTAATTAGGTTTTATTTTTAAATGGAAGTTCCACAAATTCTGATAAGTTGTGTTTTCATTTACATGCAGTTACCAACTGCATTAACATACAGTTCAAAATATTATCTAATTTCCCTTTCACTTCTTTTTTGATGTATAGATTATGTAGAATTGTTGTTTAATTTCTAAATACTTAGATTTTCCAAAATCTGTTTTTTTATTCTTATTTAATCTAATTATAGTAAGATAATATAACTTGTCTTATTTCAGTTGTATTCCCATAAGGCATAAAACTGGGTTACAACAACCCATCCAATAGTTTCCACTGTAAAGTTAGATATTAGCACAATAGTAGCTGACTGTGGGTCTCAGCAGCTGCATGTGAGGGATATGGGAAAAAATCTGTGTTTACCTACTGGAAGACCAATGACAAGTTGTATGTTTGTGTACAAGATACACTCACACCACTCTTCTTCTTATGAAACATATATTGCACCATAATGGAATATGCGTGTGACTCATAGTAGCTGTGTCTGTGTAAAGCAAATACTAATTTGTGGATCCATGCTCTTGGCAAATGAATGGCCATTTCTGTACAGGGCCCCAAAGCAGCAGCAGGTGAGTTTTACCCATGAAATGCTTATTGCTAAATTTCTGTGCATTTAGGATTTGTTTTAAATAAAAGCTTTCTTTTGATTTTTCTGGAAGAAGTAGCCCAATTCAGTACAATGGTGTGTGCAAAATCAGATTTGCAAGTTTTGGAGGAGGTTGAAATTGAATCATCAGAGTACACATGCATGGATGATGTAGATGATAATGACTTTGATATTGGCCATGTGAGCATTGGTTTATGTGACAGTGAAAGGGGGCAACAGTCAACTAATACAGGCACAAGGAATGCAGACCTTGATTCAGATAATGAAGAAAACAGAAGTGTGAGTACATCTTTGACTAATCCAAATGGTACAAAATAATCACGTAATCATAAGGAATGATCCAGTGTTGGAACTAGGTCTGAAAATATAGTGAAGATTTTGCCAGTGGTGAAATCTATTGGCTGGAAGGCCTGCACTGCCATTCAATGTAGGAAATTGTAACTGATGAAATGTTATAAGGTATTGTGAAATATACAAATACTGAGATACAAATGAGACATTCAATATGCACCAATAGCCATGCTCAAAATGTATTTAATATGACACCTCACTAGCTGAACTGAAAGCATTCATAGCTGTGCTGTACCTAGCAGGGCTTTCTCGTGGTATTCGAAGGAATGTAAAAGATATATAGAAAAGCTCATGAGGGTGGGCCTAAGGTTTATAGAATAATAATGACAAGGAAGAGATTTGGTTTCTTTCAAAATTGCATGAGATTTGATGGCAAAGCCACCTGCCAAGAAAGAAACAGAAATGATTACCTGGCTGCTCTCTGCTCACTGTTTGAGAGATTTGTGGGTAGTTGTCAAACAATTTATACACCATTTGAATACATGACTATTGATAAATATGTTGAAGCATTTCACAGTCCTTGTAGCTTCAGGCAGTACATGGCCCAAAATCTTCAAAATAGGACATAAAAATTATGGCCTTTTATATGAGAAGACTTATTAAGCTTTCAGTTTAGAAATTTATCCTCAAACTCAACCACTGGGTCCTTATTCATATAGTAATAAATCAAATGATGTTGCAGACAGATTTGTTGCTCCCATCTCCCAAACTAATCAGAATGTGACATTTGACAAGTGGTTTATCAGTTTTCAATTGATATTACATTTGCTAATAGAGCACAAATTGATCAGTAGAGGAACTGTATGCAGGAATGAAGCAGAAATTCCAAATGAAATTTTCAATTTCAAAACAGAGAATGGTATAGTACAATCTTTGGATTTCAGAAAGATATAATATTGGCCTTGTATATGGCAAACAAAAACAAACTGGTACTGCAGATGTCAATCTTATGCCATGATGGCAATATTGATAGAGAAGCCTTGAAAATAACTGATGCCTAAAATAATGACTTTCTGCCACAAAAGCAATGGCAGAGTGGAAATTGATGTGTATGTAGCAACTATGATGTCACTGGAAACAGTATTGGTCAAGGTTGTGTTTACTTGATTTTAAACATACGTAGCATTCATAGTTTGATAGTTTATAAAGAAAATAACAAATACAAATTTTCTCAGAGGATTGGGGCTGAAACTCATAAAAGTTCATAAAAGATCCTTTATAGTAGAGGAAAAACAAACTGTTTCTCCCCAGGGAACTAGACAAAAATTGGGGAGTACATGGATGAGCAGGTGAACAGGCAGGTACAGAATCACAAAGACTTACTACTACAACAGGAAAGTGTCATCTGTGCCCTACAAAAAAGGACAGGAAAACAAAACATGTGCTATCAGTGTAAGTGATACTTGTGTATGGAACATGCAATTTTCCTGTGTGAGGACTGCTTTGAATGTGACAGTTGAAGCAATGTGTCTTGGTTACTTTTCTTTCATTGCTGAGACAAAATACTTGATTCCTAAAATGAAGGAAAGAAAGATTTTATATAGCTCAGTTTGTGGAAGTTTCCACCCATATTCACCTGGCTCATAGGCTGAGTGGCACATGGGAGAGGGCAAGAGTTCATGGCAGTGGAAAAGAGCACACGGATCAAGAGAAAAAGGGGAAAACCACGGAGAGAAGGCTCTTTCCCTTATATTGTACGTAGGCCACATTTAGCTTGGTGTAACACTCACACCCATAATCCCAGCATCAGACCAAGAGGCATTAACAAACTCTAGAAGCCTGCCTCTAACAGAGCTGATGTTGATATCTATTCTAAGCACTTATATATTTGATATTTTATTGATATTTTCTTTTCCTAGTTAATGTATGTTGTAAAATAGAGTAGGAAGCTCCTGACAAAAGAGGAAGACAAAAAATGTGACAAGAATGGCCTGCAACTCAAGAAAGGAAAGTTCATAAAGGAATCTTTCTGGTTTTTTAAATTCCTTTTTACATAAACAGTTGAAGCTGATAATTTTGATGCTTTTTTAGAAACATTCAATAAATATTAAAAAATCAATACTTTTTGTTTTTTTCTTGTACTCAATGTTTAGTATAACAAAACAAAATTAAAATAAATAACTCAAAATAGAAATATTCTAAAGCATAAATGTGGGTATTATATACCCACAACAATATGCCTTTATGACAAAATTGGCATTATGTACAAGGTTAAATTCACTAATACTTTACTTTTGGCCCAGAATATATGTATGTGTTGATTATTCTGTATGCACTTGAAAAAAATATATATTCTGTTCTTCTGCATTTCCTGTATTTATGTCAATTACACCAAACTGATTAATAGTGTTTTCATATACTCTATCCTTGCTGATCTTTGGTCTATTTGTTCTACCAATTATTGAGAATGATACTGAAATCTCTGACTGTAATTATTTGCTTTTCTTTCATTGTAGTTTTCTCAGATCTGTTGCATATATATTACAGTTTTTCGAATAGTTCATAAATTTAGTATTGTGTATTTTTGATGAATTGATTCATTATAAACTACCTTTGTCACATAATATTTTACTTACAAAATCTTTATTATCAATATAATCTCTAGCATTATTTTTATATCTCTTTACTTTTAACCTATATGTGTTTTATATTTTATGTTTTTCTGGTAAGAAGTATATTATTGTGTCTTGCTTTTCTAAAAATAGAATCTGACAATGTCTTCCTTTAAATTGGTGTGCTCAGATCATTTACATTTAATGTGATTATGGACATATTTAGCTTTAAATCATCATTTTGCTATTTGTCATGTATTTTTTCTATTTTATTTTTACCCTATTTTGTTATTTCACTGGGTATTAATTGAATAGTATCTTTAACTTCTCATAGTTTCCTATGAAGTCTCATATACCACTTTTTAATATAGTATAAAAACCTATGGCTCTGTAATTTTAGCTATTATTTACCAACCACTGCCTATCAGTGTAAATTATAGGACCATAAATGTTAAAATTTCTATCTTAGATTATATTTTATTCAAGTCATTCATCACTTAAAGATATTTAAATGAGAAAAATCATATAAATTAATCCACATACGTACCATTTAACAATAGATTTCTAATTTTTATCTGGGATTGATTTCCCCTGCCTAAATGATCCTCTTTAGCAATTGTTATAGTCGTTGTCTGCAGGAAATGAATTATTTTTGCTTTTGTTAATCTAAAATTATCTTTATGCTTTTTTCTTGAAATATATTGTTACTGCATAATGACTTTCATATAGATTTCATATTTTCTTTTCTATTTTTAAAAGTATTTTAAGCTTGTTGCATAATCCTTTTATTTTAAGCTTGTTGCATCAGTTCTACTGAGAAGTCTACTGTTATCCTTAACTTTTATCTTTGGGTATAATACGTATTTTAGTCTTGCTGGTCTTACGATTTTCTGTTTGGAAACAATTTCATTATGATTTACCTCATTGTTTTCATGCAGGTTTCCTGTACTTGTTGAGGTTTTTTAGATTAGTAGGTTCAGGGTTTTATGAAATGTCAAAAAACTTTGCTAATTTCTTCAAATATTTTCCCTATTCCTCTCCTCTCTATCAGAATTCACAAATATATGTACATCAGTATAGGAAGTTCATGCACTTTATAAAAATGGATTCTTCTTTGTGTTTATTCTGAATACTTTCTATTGCTATGTCCTTGATTTCATTAATGTTATGAACTTTTCTTCACTGTTATTATTTCTCTTTTGTATTTTTCATATCAGACTTCATAGTGTTCACTAAACTTGATTGATTGATCTAAACTTGACATAATGTTTTTAACTTTCATGTGTCTAATTTTTGGAATATTTGAAATGTGGCTATAATAACTTCTGATTTTCTTGTGTCCTGATTCTTACATTTATGACAGATCTGGGTTACTTTTAATTAACTTGTTACTCTCGGTATGAGTGTTGTTTCTCTGATTCTTTGTATGTCTGGTTATAATCATTACTAAATGCAAAAAAATTATGATTTTTATTTGTGTGCTACATGTTTGTGTACTCCTATAAATCCCTGTAGCTTGTGCTTTGTTTAGAGTATAACTTTCTTTAAAAAATGCTTCTGTCAAGTCTTCCATTTATGTTTTTTTTTGGCGGGGTTGTTCTACAGTAGTACAGAGTCTAGGCAAAAATTTCCTAAATTCTCTCCTATTGAGGATTACAAAGCATGCCAGTAGGACAGGCACTCTTCTCAGCCTTGTGTGATCTTGATCATTGTTTCCACAAATGCTTTTACATTTTTTGGGTTTCTTCCTTCTGAATAGTTCTTCTCAATCATTAACTGGTTAATATTCTGCTGAATATTCAAAAGCAAGTCTCTGCAGATCTTCTGGCTTTTTTCTTGCAGACTTCTCTGTCTTGACTTCCTTGAACATGTAAGGTTATTTCTTCAACTCAAAAAACCACTTGGATCTACTTACTTTCTCTTTTCCTTCATTGCAGCCTGAATTTCTCTGTAGACAGAGAGCTGTAATAATCAGAATATAAAACTTGACTGCATTTTATTTCTCAAAGACAACTGTCCTTCATTACCTGATGTTCATTGTTATAGAAACTGTATCTGACTTTTTTGCAGGGAGGATGTATCAAGTCTTTGTTTTTCCAACTAAGTCAGAATTGGAATTTCTGCAATTTGCCTTTAAAAATTAAAATCAGGTTATATCAGTCCCCTTTAAAATACACTGCTGTAGACCATGTTGTCCATAACAAAATCTGAATTTCATTATTGTATTCAGAAACCAGTACAATTTAGCTCCTTTCTGCTTTGTGGCTTCATATTCCATTCTTATAGGAAATACATACATATATTTGAGGTAAAATCCATTTTTTCTGTTTAAAACTGCAATAATTTATGTTATTAAATATAAATCATTTTCCCATTCATCTTGATAAAAATCATTAATGTATCTGGTAGCTATTTATACACCAGCACATAGAAATATTTTACTGTTATAGTTTATAAAAAAATCTGGTCTTAGTGTAATAAATTATGATGCAACCTTTTAATCCATATGGAGCCATGATAGCCTTTAGCCTTCTTACGATTATATTTTATTTGACACTTGTAGTTTGTAAAAATAGGAGTTTAATGAAGGCTGCATTCTTTTGGCCTTCTGAACATAGTGTCAACTAGTGGAACCAAAATAGAAAATGTTTTGAGAATGAAGGAGAAAAATTATTTATTTCTGATTTTGAAATCCTAATTTTGAAATCTGGCACTTGGACTTAAAATTTCTTTGTCAACAACTTCTCTCACTTAGAATGAATCTATTCAAGATACTTTTCCCTTTGGAAATTCCTCTGCAAAAGTTAAGGATGCCAATATTTGTCCTGACACCTCTGGTGCCATATGTAGAACATATGGTTACACAGAGATTCATAGAAAGGAGGGAGGAGTTGGCTTGTGCACCAACAGTTGATGCAATTTCTTTCTGTAAAAGTGACCCACAGGCTTTAGATCTGTATGTATATTTTAATACATATAATAATGAATATATAGCATCTTTCTTTATACTTTAAAGAGATAATTTCAAGTTTTTCAATTACTTCCTGAAAATCTAGAAATTAATATTCTAGTAAATAAAATTCTGATAATTTTTAAATATGGAAAATCAATTTTCAAGTGTCATAACTTAAAAAAAAGAACAGTGTTCATTTGCTCATCTTTGTGTCCATAGGTGTAGAATGTTAAATTGGGTTCACCTACAAAACTGGATTTGCCTGCAATAGAAAAATGAATAAAATTCAGAAATGTACTAATTTATTAAATTAGTAGCATGTGTTAAATGATTATCTTCTAAAATAAGTTTATCATACTTCGTATTTTATATAAATGATAACTATATAAACACAATACTGCTCACTTGACTATAAACCTTGACATAAGAATGCAAGATCTGTAAGGACAGAAATACTTTTATCTTCACCACTGTACTACACATGATAGACAAGAGTAGGTACTCAATATGTACTTGACGAATCAGCTAATGTTTTTGAATATATTTTTAAAAAATAAATGTATATTTAATCATTTTATTTAAGCACATGACTTATGGGCTTAAATGAAATATGAAATTAATATTAAATATTTCATTCAAAATATTAAATCAGGATGACATAATGGTACATATAATAAAAGTTTATACAAGAGAATTGAATATAAATTTTGAATTGATCTTGAATAAAACGATTCTTCTGCTATATATTTATAAAGGCTATAAATTATTCATCTAAAAGATTGCCAAATATTGATATCAAATGACAATATCTATTGTCTTCTAATTGTTTCATTTAATTCTTTAAATGATATACAGTTTATCTGAGTACCAAGTGTGGGTTATTATGGGCACCAGCCAATGAAAAATTCCAGATTATACCTAAAATGCCTTTTTTCCCACAGAAATGGATTTATAACCTAGCCAGGGCAATGAAAAGCAAGAATACATAGGAATTTTGTGAAAGACAAAGTTTCCCACTTTGTTTTATCATTTTTTTGAAGAGCTTTCGAAGGCGGGCTTTTTCTTTCATAGGAGAGGACTATATGGCCCAAAGATATGAAATATGACACTGTTATAAGCAGTCTGATTCAAATCGAGGGTGAGCCTAGAACACTGGGTGAGAGATATCATAGAATATGAAGACCAGGCAACATCTATGAACAACAAAATGAAGAGTCAGAGGGAATTTAATCTATGGAAAAACTGCTGACCTGAGTCATGCTTGTACTAAATCTAAAATTTTACTCATGTCTAGATCAATGAGACTGCAGTTCAAATCTTTGTAACACAGACACTACTAAATGATATAGGTGAAAAAGTTGCTTTTTTCTTCTTTCCTCAATTATAATGTTTTATTATGTCTCCAAAATTACAGTGCATACATCGAAACAAGGAATTCAGAGGCTATTATTTTAATGTAGTCTGAATATATCTTTTGATGTTTGCTTCAGAACTCATATGTACAAATTCAGAATTGCTGTTATAACTCATTGTTGAATTATTTGATTCAGAGAAAGTAAAAACTGAACATGCCATTTCACCAGCTTATGTTGTGCACTGATTCTACAGATACACATTTGTACTAAACTTAGTTCCAATGTGAGTAAAAATAGTTGTTTAAAATAATTTTCCCATTCACATGAAAAAGAAAGTCATGTTCACCAATGATATATTTATTATAGTTTTCAATACTTCAAGGCACATGTTAGTACTGAAAGTTTATTGAGAGACACATGAAATAATTGTTTGCTTTTGCCTCAAGTTTAAAGGATAGTTTTATTTATGATGAATAACATTGAAACTTAAGAATTTTTCATGGTCAAGGAAAGGAATCTTGTAATAGTAAATGAACAACAGGTATTTACCCAGTTTTTTAAAATTAGGAATCAAACTCAGGACCTCATACTTGCCAGGCAGACACTGTGGCACTGAGTTGTATCTCTGGTACTTTCCTTACAAATTAGAAAAATGGCAGTGCTGCTGTTGACCCATGTATATTGGAAACTCTTGGCAGTTCTAGCCACAGATTTGTAATACTGTATTCATGGTTCAGAATGCTGTGTCAGAGAATAAAAACTTCTGTGTGAAAATATTTGCTGTAGGTGACATTCCTTCCCAGCACAAGTATATATTGTATTGATCTGTACCACACTGGTAACTACAGAAACATCACATTGGTCAGGCAAATTTAACAGTAGCCATTTGGAGAAAGTTTCTATTTTAACTTTCTTGTAGCATGTTATAACAGTGTGTTCCATAGGGTGAATTGGATAAATTTTGCCTGGCTGTGATTTATAGATAAGAGTTTGTGACATGAAAAGTCTTGTTGAGTAGAAGAGTGAGCCACAATGCCAGTCAAAATGACACCAATGAGAGCAGAATTGCTTCTCAGAGATCTTCATGGCAGTTGCACTTCATGGCAGTCTGAAAGACAGGCAATAAAAGGCTTGGACAGGCTCTAAAGTTAGTAATTTGAAAACCAACAATTAAACACAGAAATAATATATTTTAAATTTGTGGAACTCTCATGTTTTCTTAAGGAGAATGAATACATCAACAAAGATTTTCACATAGTATTTTAAAATTTATTTTAAAAATTATTATGCAGAAAGGCCAATATTCTTAATGTAAAGTTCTATGATTTTAGCATATGTGGTTTATACAACCACTACCACACTGTACAGAAAAATGCTGCCCAGTCCCACAAGTCACTGTCTGTCCCTTTGTAATGACACTGTCTTACCTGTCATCTCTTCTACTGATCTCATCAATGTCAATATTGTTCTCTTTTTTGAGAATATCATATAAATGCAATCATACAGAAATGTGCTTATTTCTGTAATGTCTATTATTTTTTTCCTCTATTTGTTGCCATTTTATTTTCTTCTGCATTTTCCAATTCACTGATGTGGAAGTATAGGTCATTATTTTGATACATTTCTCTCTTTGTAATATAAACATTGATTGAATATATTTTTCTATAAGCCCTTCTTTAGCTGTGCCCTACAAATTTAGATGTATTTCATCTTTGGGTTATTTTTTTAATAAAAAGTATTTTTCAAATTTCCCTTGATACCTCCACTTTGACCAAAAGGTTATTTGAAAAGTTATTAGTAATTTCTTAATTTTTTCCAGTCAATAATTTCAAGTTTAATGCAATTATGATTCCAGTGTATACTTTGTATAATAATCACTGCTTTTACATTTGTTGTTTTTTTTATGGCCAAGGATACGGTCTGCCATGGTGAGTAAGTACACCATGTAGACTGGAAAGTAATACATAGTTTTCTATTCATCAAGAGGAACTGGAAGGCTGCTTCCATTATTCTGTGGTTTTCCTCCACCTCTGGGTGTTTTTGTTGCCTTTGATCTGAGCTGAAAAATACTGAACAGGAAAAACGTGTGAATTCCCTATTGCTTTGTTGAAAATTTAATTGCAGACTACTGAAGATTGCCTGCTATTATTTACTTTTCACAGTCCTCAAATGCCCTACATGCATTCTCTCTTATTTTAAAGCTTCATCCAGTGTCAAAGAATGGGTACAAGTACTTACTCTGCTTGACTGAATTAGAGACTAGAATTTCTTAAAATGAATATTCAGCTCATTTGTTATTTCTCTTTTCACAATTTTCAAAATCATGCATGCTTTCTTTCAGGTAAAATCCTTTGTTCTAAGACATCTTTTTGTCATTTATAAATAATTTGTCTTAGCACCTACTAAATACTGACACTCTTTGAAGAATTGAAGATATAATAATAAACAAGCACTATAAAAGTTGCTTGCTAACATTGACTTTACATTCTAATGGGAGGAGACACAGAAAATGTACTATGAAACAGAAAAATATAACACGTCAGATGAATGGTGTATTGCAGTAATTGAAAAATAAGGTGGAAGCAGAAGACTTGATGTGCTATGCTAAGATTCATTGCAATTTCAAAAAAGACTAAGAGCAAAGTTAGGCAGAAGCACATACTGGAGGATAAAAACGAATATTAGAACTATATTGTACACATTGTGATCACTATGCTTAAAAACTGGATTTGAGACAAATATATAATTACCACTGTCTTTAAAGGTTTTGATTCTCTCAATCATGAATATGTATTTTTTTAGAGTTAAATTATTTCTGCATCAATATACAAAAAGTAAAAACTTAATTAAAGAAATCATTAAATTATTAAAGTTACCTGCCAGACAAATTGATTTTAAACTTAAATCAGATAAAAGTAACTTTGATAAGATGTCAAACTAAATTAAGCCGACCACAGTTGTTTCTATGGAGCATAGACTGGTCCCTCCTGAACTATTTAACTTCTGTGATTTGACAATGACAAGGCCAAAATTCTTTATTTTCCAGCCAAAGTTGATAGCTATTTAAGTTAGAGATGTTTTGTCCATATGAATTGCCATAAGGGGAAATCATAAAATTAAATTTGTGGTAGAGCATCACAAATAGAGTCTGTATTTTTCAAATGTTGAAGAACATCTCCAATTCTAAGTATCAGCCTCAAACATTCTAATTGCTTGGGTATCTTAAAGTAATTTGAAGTATCAGCTCCAAACATTCTTTGTAATTGCCTGGGTATCTTACCTCACCTTTATTCAAGAGTGGTAAATGCAAGACAGACAATCCTGTAGCAAGATAGTTGTCACTAAGTTATGTAAAATGTCATATCCAGATGTTGCCTTCTGCAGTTGCTGTGAGACTCTAATTGACTCCCCAGGGAGTCTCAGTGAGGGCTGCTTAGAGCCAAATCCTGCTTTGGAGTTGTGAGTGAGGAGCTGACGACAGAGGCTGTTGACTTATGGTATTTGCGTGTATGAAAGTGTTGAGAGCCGGAGGTTATACAAAGTCCAACGGTCATTACTCCTAAAGTCCAGTGGAACTTACACCTCGGTTATTGACTTTTATGTTCAGCACATTTAAGTGAGTATTTTGAAATATGCAAGCACCTGAAAATTTTTAACTGGCAGGTTATAATTGTTTCAAAAACAAATTTAAGAGGCCAATAAAAATTAGATATACATTACATATATATTCTAAAACATAGTTATGTGTATATGTGCATATATTTGAAAACACAAAATATACTAAGTGTATATTATTATCTAAGAACACATTTGAGTTTTAGAGCTTCATACAATAATTAATATTTTGAGAGCTGTGCCAGATAGATGTTGCTGCTCTGTACATGCTAATATATTCTGTTTGTTGTTTGACACACCTTGGAACATATATTCTACACTTATATCTATAGCTAAGAAACTAGTTTACTTCAAATCCTTTATGTCTAAGTTCTCACCAAAAAATGCACACTCTTTAGTTTCTGTGTATTTCCTGAGAGTGCGTGGGAATCCTTTTTTTCCTACATAAGTGATATCATTAAATTTTCAGCTGTATGTGACCCAACTCAAAAGCTTCAGCTGTCTTATATGTAGATACTGTTTTCTTTCATTTAACTTTTTTAATCTTAAGAAAATACAATAGTTTTATAATAGAAAAAGAAAATGCAAGCAATTTTAGAATTCTATCTCAGTAATTAAGAATTCTTCTTGGAATGCTATTCAAGTTCCCTAAAACTTTATCTGCATAATCTTGTGTCTTTCTGAAGAGATGGCCTAATAGAAAGTGAAGAGATGAAGGAAACAAAGTGAAGAGATGAAGTTGTAAAAGTCAAGAACTAATCTAAGGAAAGAAGGTTCATAAGCAGAATACAAGAAAATAGTTGGCTTCAGTTTAATAAATTTAACATTGATTAAATGAAAATGAATGTTAAAAAATTACTGATAAAAATGAACTGTTCTTTGTTCTGAAGTTGCTAGTGGCACTTCTTTCCTATAATTCCGTGTGTACCTATGTGGAATCTCTGATATGTTCTGAATTTAAGCGGGAGAAAATTATGGTCCTAGTTTTAAAATGTATATGATTATAGCTAGTTGTTTATGTGGTCATGCCATTGATTTCTCTATGTTCATTGCATGAAAAAATCTTAACAATGTTAAAATTATTTAATTTCAATCTTCTTGAGCACCTTTTCAGGGTAAGTTGAATAATTCATTTTTAGTAAAATATTCATAACCTCAGTGTTCACTTCATAAAATGAAATAGACTTTTATTTGACAAGTTTTTTTTATCAATAAAACAAATCAATTAGCTTTTTCAGGTTTGTGTTACAATGATTATGCAGTATTGTCTAAGATAATATATTTTTCAGTTTATATTTGTAAATTGGAAGTTATCAACACTGAGAATGGGTCTAATTAGTTATGTGGGTTTTTTCAGGAGCAGGATTATGGTTGGCTTGTTTCATTCTTTTGTCTTACTTATAGTTAGAAGTAATAAAGATAGGATGAAAAGGGAAAAAGCTCAAGTCACTGTCTCAATAATTGAGATTTTATACATGTAAATAACAGAAATGATATTAAAACATTAGAAAACTTAGTAAATTAGATGGTTAAAATTAAAAGTAAATTTTCTAAGTTAAACAGAATAATTTAGGAAAAGTTGGTATTAGGAAAAAAATGCAATATCTGGCATGCTACATTTTCCTGAAAGAAACTGAAACAATGCTTTTATATTAAACCATAAATGTCTA